>QYTT01089071.1:12559-31423 GCA_006980735.1 Dasypogon diadema | reverse complement strand
CACACGAGCGGCATTCTGCCGCACGACATTAGGCTACATTTCTTCGTGCAGTTCGTAGGGTAACGTGTTTAATATTTCAATTTAATATATCAATTTAATATCTACTTAATATCTCAATTTAATTTATCCCAATTTAAACACGTTATCGTATTGCCGGCATGAACAAATGCCGCAGAGTGTCGCGCGGCAGAATGCCACTCGTGTGCATCGACTCTAATTCTACTACTTGGAATTTGTTGAGTCTCAATTCATAATGATGAAATAATTCTGCCTCCGCTTATTGCTTTTTGTCTTAAAATTTCATGTACGAGAATAATGAGGTAGGGAGAAACTTACTTGAGCTAATCATTTGCTGAATCAAATATGCGGGCTTACCACAGATATGTTAATAGCTATAATTTATATATTAAGTTACGATATTAATTTAAATATAGCAAGGTTTTTCTACTTTATTAAAATTGTGAAAATTTAAAGATCATTATATTTTGACGAAGAGCAATAATAAATGCAAAATTATATTAAAAATACTTGAAGGGTTCACATTGCTCTCTTTTATTTCCTGATCCTTTTACGCACCAACAACAGTATCAATGTTATTGATACTGCATATATTGACTGTTTAGTAAAAGAGAATGTAATGTAGGTAAATAAGAAAAATAAATTATAAAATTCTTGCTTACCCCGTATGCTTTTAATTGAATAATCTCCAAATATGTCTTCTTTTTGAATAAATGAATTCTCTTTTTTCAGGCCGACTTGCTCTTCTCAACCATTGCTGCGCCACTTTGTTTTTTGAATAAAGAACCAATAGCTTTATTTTCAGCGTTAAACAATCTTATCTAAATTAAATTATCTACTTTTGACCGTCTGAGAACTATAAATGGTGACAAAAATAAATTAATATCTGTAAAAATAACTGCAAAAGTTTAGATTTTAAATGTTGTGGTTCAATGGCAGTTTTCTGTTAAGTATCTCGTATACCAAAATCAAAAATTTATTTAACAATAATAATTAGACTGCACTTTTTTACTTCAGCAGAATTTGTACAAATAGAAGAGTAATCGGCTCTTTGATGTATAACAACGATACATATGTACTAATTTCATTGTTTTTAAGATTTACTTTTACATTTTAAAACCTAAGAATAATTGAAAAACCATCAACAAACGATTTTAACAAAAAAAAGTATGGGAATAAATAAAAAAAATAGATACAAAATATCACAAAAGATTTTTTCAAGAAAAATTAAAAATTAATTATATCGGACCGGTTTATATTCTTAATCTATTAAAATTTCATTCATTAACTATATAACATAGATAAACACAAAGATGATTGAAAGCTTATTATTCGCCAAATGCACCTAAATTTGTATTTTTCATCATTTGCTATTATTTAAATTTGAGCACTTTTCATTGTTCGATTCTAACGTAGACAATAATGATTAGTTCTTGTTACAGCAGCCTATAAAATCAAAGCAATCTCTAATAAAAACGTATCAATAATTATTAAAATCTAGTATATGTCAATTTTATCCTAAATACTATTTACAACAGATTAAATTAAAAAAGTATAAAGCAAGCATTCTGTCTAAAAATAAATAAAACGAGTTTATATACAGGGCCAAAGTTATTCAATAATACATTTGACTTATTTGGAAGGGTTACCCTTTTTAGTGCTATTTAAAGTAGGTATTTTTTTCTGTTCGAGGCGTTCTTTCAACTTTTTTGAGATATCTTCGATTTCATCAACATTATATTTAAATATAAGGGTGCATTGCTTTGCTTGAATATTACCATTATTTATATTTTTAAGTGCATGTTGTAGACAGTAGATACTTCCTTCCTCTGTTCTTATCATCGATATGTATAAGTTCGCTCTACATAAATCACATTCGTATACTTCAGCAACTTGCAGTTTTTGCTTTGGCTTGCTTACTATCTGCAACAATTTTTCTGTTGACGTAACTCCAGCAGCCTAACAAGCAAAAATTTGAAGTAATTATTTTTAAGAATATAAATAAAATTGTGGTAATGATAAACACTAAAATTAGAGTAAAAAATATATCTTTCACGGCAATGAGGAAGATAGGTCACAACAGAAATAAAACCCTTAGTTTCTTCTTATATTTAACATTTTTATAGATAAATTTAGTAAGAGTGGTATCCTGTTATCCAGGCATGACCGCATAAGATACTTATTAGTTCGTTCATTTCATAAATGACGAATTTGTGTTCGTTCAATATTTGAGCGTTGCTTTATTCAGTTTTTATTTTATTCGAGATTGCTTGTTATCTTTGGAAAGCTTATTATATTTTGCATTCAGGTAATATTTTTAATCAATTTTCAATTTTTTTTTCTCTAACCGAGCTTTTTTTAATGACAGTAAAATGTCTTTCAATAAAGCAGTATCCAATAGGATATAATTACTATATGGTGAGTGGAGTCCTGCTGGGGACGAAATTCATTATTCCTTCCTGCAACTAGGAAAAACCACTTATACCAAACGTTATTATTTTCAAAATGATGTTATGCACAACTTCATAATAATGCAAGACCCCATAATTCACAATTTGCTGTACAGAAACTTTTAGAGCTAGGTTACAAAATTCTCACTCATCCTTCCTATTTCGATATCTCTCCAACAGGGTTTTTTCTTTGCAAAAGTTTGGAATTACTCTTGCGTCAGATTATCAGAGATGGATGCAAGTGGTGAATGTTTTGATTAAAGTCGAAAATAATTTTTAAAAATATCCGACATAAACTTTTCATATAAAAATTCGGCATTTCATATGATACAACCTAGTAATTACCAATTAGCGTTACTACCAACAAATACGAAACTCATTTTAGTCTGTATTTCAGACTTGGACTCATTTTCCAATAATAGCCCAAAAGAATCACAAACAGAATTGTGCTGCTGTGGCCTATTAATGTCTGCTTTACGAAACTGTGCACTTCAAGGGAGCGTAAATATATTTTTTGTAGTGCTAGAGTGACTTATTAAGAAGATATTTGTATTTCCCACCACAGTCGCAATCGAAATTGAAACGGAGGGATTGCACGCACAAAATGTATGAAAACTGCGAGTTACACCAATGTATTTCAATGCTTATTTAAAATATTGTATGTTTTGGTGTAAAAACAGAGCAAGAGTTTTTTAAATAATTTGCATTTTTTGCGTTTTACTGCTTTTTTAAAAAAAAAATCTGACTGCGAACGAAATACCACATATGGCAGCCGTAAATAGAACAGATGAACAGCTAAAAAGAGCTTAAGGGTCTAAAGCTTATTTCGCCAAGAAAATCAAAAATTTTAATTTCAACGTAGAATACGCTTTATAAAGCGTTTAATTATTACGAAGTGTTATTTTATTAAAGAAGTTACAAAGTACGTGGTAGAGGAAGGAGTAATATCTTCAGAAAAAGAAATTATAAGTTGACAGCTAAAAAACAGCTGTTTACAAGGAGTCCACCGACTTTCATGAAATTTTCATGAATACATGTAGTGCGCGTCGGGTATAAAGTCTTAAAGTAGTAAGCTCCAGGGTACGCTCCAGGATAATCAAGGATATGCGTTGCAAAAAATGTATTTCCAGCTTATATACAAAAAACAAAGCGCTTCTGACAGGAATTAATGCATTGGAAAAAGGGAAATATCAACTCGTAATGATATTATAAAAATTCACTCCTTAATTCATAATCAATTAAGCGCTCCATTATTTAATGATATGATAAAGTATGCCTCGTTCGCTTTCAACTTAACTGAAGAACGTACATTATTTGAAAATGTAAATAATGTGTGCTTCCCCCAATTTTGATTATGAAGTGATGATTGAAGGATGAGGAGATGGTGAAAAACGCAGTCGAAATCTAGGAAAAGTTATATCTCGGGAACCAGAAAAGATAGCGGCACGTATGAGGCCTCAAGTGAAAAGGGAAGATGAGCTCTATAAGATAGTTCGATAAGATAAGTTGAAGGATGTTCAAAAGTTCAGTTGTAAGATGAAGGGGCTGATATCTCGGGAATTAGACAAGATATCAGTATGAATGTGGTATAAACTGAAAGGAGGTGATGACCTCTACATGGTACTACAATAAAATGCAGTAGTTGCAGGGCGAGAGAGTGTTAAAAAGCGCAGTTGAACGTTTTAATTTAAATAAGATCATTGTATTACAAATTTTCTTATGGTGTGTAGCTTTCTTGATTTTGAATTATAAAAAAAAAATATGACTTAAACGACTTAACTGCGATTTTGCCCTGAGTTGTTCAATACATCGTTCTACTATTATGTTTACAAATTTGACTTATGTTATTCTTTCCTGATACCACAGAAATATTCTTTAATTTCGGATCTGTTCATTATCTTGCACTCCAAAATTCAAATATTTTTGTGTTACTATCAGAAAACATCCGAGAAAACTGCTCTAATTTTGTTTTAAGTTCGACGTGGTACTGAACAGTGACCTCTACTGCCTTGAGTTAAAAAATTGTCGAAATCCTGGCTATCATCCTCTTCATATTCATATTCAAAATTCATCTTTCATCTGAACAGTTTGCAGTACCTTCTAAATTACATAAATTGGGATTTACTATTTTCAACTGTTAGTCGATGATAAAATGGGTGATCGACATGAATTATATCCACCACTGTCTAATAATTTTTACGTGTAGGGTAAAAATCTCCACGATTAAATAATTTTTTTAATGAAATTATTTTGTTGCCTCTTATAGTGGTGATAAAGTTCCCGTATTGGCCTCCACAACAGAACAAATTTAATACAAACAGCCTTATCGTAAAAAGTTCCGAATTCCTCGTATTTTTTGTTTTGTTTTAAAACGTGGGTTTCGGAACAGGTACAACAATAAGGCTGAAAATCTTCATCGTCCGATTTGTTCCGAATTTCGTCCTTCTTTATTTTAAATAATTCTAAAATAAATATATGAATTTAATAATTCAGTGAATTTCATAAATTCAATGGTAATCTGCCTTCGGTATTATAACCACGTAAGCTGTAAATAGATCTCTGTAAAGTCCCGGCGCCACATGCCCTTAATGAAATTGATGTTCCACAAATTTATTTGTTAAATTTTTTTCTGATGAAATTTTAGTTTTCTTGACATAAGTTAATTGTGCAAAGAACTTATGCTCACGTTTACTCCTATTTATTTTTTAAAGTTATTTATTTTGTTGTTGAAAAATTCAACTTTTTACAATTTATACGTCTTTTCAGTGTACCGTTGAATTTTTGTAAAAATTTTATCCAAAGTGTTTAGGTGTCTGTGATAAAACTATTTTTTTTACTTTGATAAATCAAAGTAACCTCGCCTAGAAAAATATATTATGCATTGCCTTTCAAAATTATTTAATCATTTTTCTTGTTGTAAATTATACTTTCGTAATATTTTATTTTTGTATATTATTTTTAAATTTTTAATGATTACGTTTAAAATACTAAAAGCATTAAATGCATCATATTCATATCTAATTTAATTTAAATTATTACATTTAAATACGTAGCTCAAGCGCTATAATCTCCTTTGAATCTATATCGAAATTAAAAAGTTTTTTACGGTATGCTATTTAAAGAATGTGCATTATTTTCGTTAAAAATGATTAAAATATATGGGGGCACTATTCCGCTTTACAAATCAATGATAAATTTGTTTTGCATCAATTTATAAATAAAACTATAGCCCAGTGTGCATGCATATGCCGTAGTGTGTGAAATAATAACAGTTTAAAACTTTACTAAAAATAGATTGAATGAAATTTGAATTATTAAAGCAATAAAAGTATGAATGTCTCGGGATATATGTAATTTTCGAAGGTGTCATTAAGGTATGCATACTTAAGTATATAGAAATCGAACCGATAAAATTTACCTTAAGCTGTTGTCTAGCAGCTACCTCTTTTTCATAAACTTCCGTCAACATGGGTAGAATTTGGGATAAAATTTCTGCTGAAACCCTTTGATCAGAAGCAACCGCAAACAGTAATTGCTCTAATGAAAACATTGCAGGCTCGCAACTATCGTGAATGTCCTGTAAAATTTGCAAAAGTGAAATGATTTAATTTAAGCAAGTATTATAAGTGACTTACCTTAAAATCTTCTTTTGCTGAATCTAACCAAGAACTAGTTGCAAAATATACACTTTCGGAGACAACATATCCACTTGCTACACTTGAAGTGTATGCTCTCGGGAATACCACAACAAACTCGCCCGGTTTCTGTTCTGTGCGACAGAGAGAAACATTTCTATCTGTAAGCATATAAGGAGGAACCATAACTGTGTCACATGGCAACCAAATGGTTTTATTTTGACAATGTGTTGGAATTAAAGCTGTCAGGGCTGCTCGAAAACTTGAACTTTGTTCGTCTGGAATCCCATACCAAATTTTGCTCGCTCCTGTATGTAAATATTCAATCCATGATAAACCGTGCGGATCACGATACCAACAGCAGGCACTGAACAACATCCCAACATGAAGTGTTGGTACTGTAACACCCATAACTGGTCCAAGGGATCGTAACACAGATCCTGAGTTATTTGTTAAAACCTTCAAATTCCACGGATGCCTTGCACACGGAGATCCTTTCGTTTTAGGACCTGGAGTGGGAAATCCGTATCCCCATCCACTTGAGTCAATTGACCCAGAATGAACGCATACATGACTATCTCTGACAGCGACATGTCGCCAAAACTCTGCTTCAATATCAGCGACAGTAGGTTCGGTGTTCTTGAACCAAAGAGCCATGGTATTTCGTGCGATTCGAAAAAATTGACTTAAGGGCATGTTACGTCCTTTTACTATGCACTCCATCGAAACTCCATCTACTTCTTCTTCAGATTCCTCGTCTTCGTCACTCGATACCTCGTCCTCGTTACTTACACTCTCTAAATTAACACAGCGATCTGCATTTCTACGTGCCCTAGCTTCTCGCTTAGCCCAATCTGCTTCCACCTCATCAAATAATTTTTGACGTTCAGCTGGTGATAAGGTATCGTATGGTAATAGATATTTACAATAGATGTCGTCTAATTTAGTTACACGGTCTTGCGCTAACTTAGGAATGCACATTTCTTCAGCAACTCGCGCCCACTTCTTTTTCTCAATAACCTCTTTTAAACCTCCTAGTTCTTGAACAGTATGATAGAGGCGAGGAAGATCTACTTCCATTCCACCAATCCAAGGCGGATGAGCCATTGCTATACTTTGAGTCGCAAGATATTTTTTTATTGCACTTAATTCTTTAGCACTTGGTCCCCAACGGTGTAGCATTTTATGGACATATTGATTGTAAGCGGTAAATCTCATGTCATCTGAAATGCGACATTCAGGCTTAAAACTGGAAGGAGGAATAATTTTACAAATTCCGAATCGAGCTGCGATTGGAGTAATCCGGTCAATAAACTCCATAGGATCTTGAAATTCCTTTTCAGTTGGTCGAAATATTGGTGCCTCAACCATTTGAGGTGGATCATCCCGACGTGGAAAAGCTGTATTATTGCACATCTTTATCGGAGTATCGTCTTTAATCTTCTTTGGACCTCCAGAAGCTGATCGAGATTTATTTGACCCCGAAAACAGTGAAGAGTTGGAATTTACTCTAGTCAGTCCTGATCCTGACGGATCCTGTTGATCACGTGTTGACTTGAAGCGAGGTTGAACAGTACCAACAGGAACACTCTTCGAACCAGTGGTTGAATTTGTATCTTTATTAGTTGAAAGTAAACTTTTAACAATTTCATGAACATTCATTGATTCAGGGATAGGAGTAGGGTTTGCTCCCATTTGTGCTTTAGTAACTAATGTTGCATGCATAATTACTCGTTGATTAGGTCCGTCTGGACCTTCTCGCCCTAATTTCACAGCTACACCCTGAATGACATCAGAAGATTTTCCACCTGCTGCTCCTGCAGCGCCTATTCCTTGCAGAGGTATATAAAAAGTGTGGCCCTCCGAATCCGAATCGCCCAAACCCCCTAATTCGTTTCCCTGCCCCTTATCAGAGGATGTAGTTTTAATAGCTGTCTCACCATCTAAACTAACTTTTACTAATTTACTGTTGTCTTCAGGACTTAATGTAACAGAAATGCTGTTTTGCTGTAGTTCCTTCGAAGTGTTTTTTTCCACTTTCCCGACTTTCTCCGTGTTATCAACTTTTCCCATTTTATCTTTATTCGATTTTTCGCCCAGTGAATCTTCATTATGGGACTCACGACGACTATGCCGCCTAAACGGCTTCGACAGTGGCGGTGGTACGTCGTCTTCCTTATCAAAGGAATAGACACTAGTTTCATTTTCTGCAGAAAATGCTGCAAAATTGTTTGTGACTGGTTTTCTTCTAGCAGATTCAGAAATCTTGGCACTATAAACAGTCTGCCGCTTTTGTGTTTGCCTCACAGGAATTTCTTTCTTATTTTCTTGCCTAGTCACTTGAGAATTTCTCTGATGTTTAGGCGATGAAGTGGCTGTTGATGAAGTTGATGGCTTGGGAGATTTAACGTTTTCTCGTGATCCTTTTACCTGGGCATTGGTTTTCTTCTTGACCTCTATTGGTTCCTCTTTCTTAGAGTTATCTATCAATTTAGAAGACTTTATAGAAGTATCATATATGTTATCCACGCTCTCTTCTTGTTTTGTACATTCTGGCGCAGGTGTTGTTGACTTCTGTTCCTCTCGGACCACTATAGGAGTAGCCTTTAAAGATGGTCCCTTGCCAGACCAAACACTTTCATTTTTCACATCTTTTGTTGTTTTCGTTGAGGAGCTAAAAGATGTCGACTCTTTATCATCACGAATAGGTGGAGGGGTTGGTGCAAAAGTCATAGGCTTAAGCGGTGTATCAAAGTCGTCATCTAGATCATCCTGAATATCATCGGGGTTGGAAGAGCACTCAGTTAGCCATTTCTGTATTTGTTCGTGAGTCATGTTAACCTTTGCTTTGCGCCTTTCTTTACTGGACAGCTGTTCGCCTAAATAGGCCTCCGTCGGAACTACTGGACCCAGAACTGGTTTATGAACGGATCCACACTTGCCAAGAGTACATTTTGTGTTATCTGGACCTGAACTTTGTGCTAAGCTAACACTAGCTATGCCAAAAATTTTTCCAGATTCTTCTTTACTTGGCATTAAGTTTGCTGACAAAAAATTATCAGGCTCCTGTTTTTTAGTGTTTGTAGTAGAATTAATCGGAGGTGAAGATTTTGTTGCAGGCATATCATTTTTTACCGTTGATGGAGATGGCATAAATCCCAATTTTGATGTAGAAGATGTTGTGGGCGCTGAATCCACTTGCATTCGTCTCTCTAAATTCCGATCAAATTTTGGCGTAAGAAATGTCGGGTTTACCTTTGGGGAAGGAAATCTATCCACTATTTGGGGAAATGTACTGGGAGAAATTGGTTTTGGTAAATTTTCTGGACGACTTATCATTCCCTTATTTTGTGGCTTGCTAGGAGATGGAGTAAATAAATTAAATTTTGCTTCAGGCGTTACTGATGGTTTTAGTTCTTTAGTGGACTTCTCTTGCGAAACATTTTTTGATGATCTCTGGCCGAAATTGGGAAATTTTGTATCTTCTAACTTTTTTGAATCAGTTTCTACATTTTTTTGAGCTTCTTTTTCACTTGGTTTATTCACCTTAGTCGCTAATGGTTCATCATCAGAATCACTGAAACTTCTTTCCAACTTTTTCTTTACTTCTTTCGGATTTCCTCCAACTTGACTTTTAATACGTTGTTTTTTCTCTTTACTTTTATCACCCGAATGTTCACTTTGCTCCTCATTTTCCTCCTTTTCTACGCTTGCGGCACTCTTCGATACTGGTTTTTTAGGTAAATTTTTCTTCGGGATCTTCCCACCTTTTCGTGTTGGTTTCGGCTTACTCTTCTGTTTCTCTATATTTTTCTTTAAATCATTTTCTAATTTCTGTGTTTTTTTAGCATTTGGTAGCTCAGGGTAACTATCAACTGAGGTGTCATCGTCATCATCAAATCCATCCAAATTTAATTTTTGACCAATTAGCTCCATATAAATTGTAGCCGCTTCTTTGGTTTTCCGCATTGGTCTTCCCGTACGTGTATCATTTTCACTAGCATCGGTTTGCGACTGTTGAGAATGATCGGCATCTATTTCCTTTCTCTTTCCTCGCCTTTTTGGTGATATTCGGCCAAAAGTATCATCCTCTGACAGAATATCGCTTTTAGCTTTTTCTAATTTAGCAGAACGTTTCTTAGCACCTTTTATCGAGGGCTTCGAGCTTATATCTGATTTTCGACTGACCGATTCTGATCTAATCGGAGTTTCTTTTTCGACTAATTTTGTTCTAGGCAAATTTCGCTTTATCGGAGTTACCGCGGGAGTAGAACTAATCGAATTTTTTTCCACTTCTGAAGATGGCGTAATAATTTGCTGCTTGCCTTTGCATCTATTTTCTACAGACTTTTTACCTTTTTGTGCTTTCTTTGGAGAACTTTTTGTTAGTTTCATTGTTTTTGCTAAGGGTTGTTCATCATCCGAAGAAAATTCAATCTTTTCTTTTACGTTCTCGCTTTTTTTCTCACTAACTTTCTTGGATTCTTCTTCACTTTTTTCTTGGTCTTCCCTCGGGGGCACTTTAACAGGTTCAAAAAATGCCCGTTGACGAGTCATTCTCCCCGAAGGCTCCACTGGAGTAGCTATTCGTCTGGGTTTTGTTTTCCTTTGCTTTTCATCAACATCTTCTTTTGTCTCTTCTTTAGATTGCACTTTGCTCACTACAGGAGTCTCTTTGGAAACTGTTGGAACATCCTTTTCGTTACTTTTAAGCACTTCTTTTATATCAGTTTTTTTCTGATTCAACTTTCTTTTATTCTTGTTAACTGACATTTTCTTGTCTTTTTCAATAACTTCTTTTGGCATGTCCTCGTCATTCTCATTTTCCTCTATAGGTGCCTCTACAGTATCATCTGGTAATGGGTTCATGGATTCACTTTTCGCAAGCCTTGTCCTAGGAGACCTACGGTTGGTCTCTTCTTTTTTCACAGGTCTTTCTCTTAGTCTTGAGACTCTCTCGCTCAGTTTTTGTTTCCTATTGCCGTCTGTAACTTGCTCTGCTCTTTTTCGTACAGCAAAGGGCAAACCTTCATTCTTTAAGTCTTTTTTGTCTGAATTTTCTGATTCTTGATCTTTTGTGTCTTTGTCTTTACTTGTTGAAGCGCTTGACGCAATGAAGTCCTTCTTCTCCGATGCATCAATGCTTTCTTTAGTTCCATCTTTGCTAGCAGAATTTTTATTTTGATTAAGAAAATCTAAATGTGAAGGTAGAACGGAAGTTCCTCTAAAACAGAGAAATGTAAGGAAGTCTTCTGTTCGTGGTCTTTTATGAGTTATTAGCTCTGGAGGTGGTTCTTTACTTTCTCTAATCGGAGTACCAGGTTGTGATGTACTGGGTATAGCTGAAGACGAAGCAGCTAACGACGTGTAGGATACCGAAGGCGCACTTTGCCCTTGGGCAAATTTCCGTTGAGCCTGAACTTTCGTCCTGAAAATAATTTATTCTTGTAAGGTAATATTTTTTAGGAAATCTAGAAAATTTAAATAATCACCCGGTTTCGGTTAAAAATTTTTCTTAATCTTTTATATACAGCGATGTATGTCATGATTCTTTTTTCTAATTCCAAAAAAATGGTTACATAAGTACTTCATATAATAGTACTTCTGCGAAGTTAACAAGACAATATTGTCAGCTTCTAATTAGCAACTAGCTAGAAATGACAAGTAAATATATGTGGCAAAGTACTCAATGATTAGTCCTGTTAACAATAAATTACCATTAATCTGCATTTAAGCCGTAACTGCAAATTCCACTATCATTTCTGACAATTCCTGGGAGTTTATAATTGATGCAATTGGTTGTTCAATGAGAACCGGCAACAGATATATCGATTTAGAAGCATAGTAACATGCTCATATCATTTTGGATTTTTCCCGTTTAGGCGAAGCACAATTACTTCTAAAGATAAATCTGACAATCGTTAATACTAAAGATAATGACCTAATGTTAGATCTACCAGTGACCCGCCGCCTTCCATATCTACCTCTAAATTTTTCCAACAAATTTTCATCATTTGTGTTAATATGCTGCAGTCCACCTTACAAACTCTTTTGATACTAGCAAATAAAATTTTTAAAAATTGCTTTTCTCTCGATCGGACTGAAATCTTTTTAAAAGCAGTTTTATAATATATAATACAAAGTTTATACTTTCTTGTTATTGCCTTTGCTTAATCTTTTAATATAATTGTGTATGTGACTTTGTCTCTTTGTCTCTAAATTCGGATAGACTTGGAGCACCTTTTTAGAAAATAAGGAGTATTGTTTGGTTCGAGAAATTGCAACAATAACTACAATGGTTCTAAAGGAAAGAAAGTAGCAGTGATATTTCTGCTTTTCCTTATTTCACCGAGAAGGAAAATTTGTGTTTAAGTGGACAATTTTCCAAGTGTAATTTCTAAAGCTTTCTAAATGCTTTTGTCCACCAAGTGCTTTCATCTTGTAATTTTGATAGGATTCTGCGGAGTGTATACACATTTTACCAGTTTTTTTAATTTTGGTACAGCTTCGGTGGAGACCAGAAATAATAGTACGGAGCTGCATTTAAATTTGAATTCACTCATATTTCAACGTACGGTGGTGTGAAGTAAAGGAGCTGTAAATACTAAATTAATAAAATATGGCTTCTCAGCAAGCTCAGCAAGTAACAATTTCGGAAGCTGTTTATTTATTATTAAGTGTAAAATAATAAAAACAAAAAATGAAAAGATGTTGCTACTGGATCCAAAAAAGAGATAGAAAATAAAGCTTTTTATATACGCTTAATTCAGGAGCTAAAAAGAGAAGGTCTCGCTGCATATAAAATTGTTCTGCTTATTTCAAAATTGGGCTTTAACTTAGTATTGTAAAAGGTTACTCCATTAATCAAAAATATGGACACAAATGCGAAATAAAAGGCTAAATTGCATTTTCCATATTGACGAAATCCTCAAAATACTCTTTCCTATGAACAAAAGTAGATGGTAATGGTAGAGCTCTACTAAAATATTAAATCAGTTTAAATAGTTTGCAGAGACGGTAAAGATATCCAAAGATTGTGGAGCACTATAGTATTTGTTTGCATGAGAGAATTTTCTCAACTATGGAAAGAAAATAATGTTAACAGTGTACTGTGATATTTTCTCGGTGACAGTGCGTGAAGGCAAAAAAGTGACAAAACGAATTGCGAAGTAGGTACAGTGACTAAGCCTAGGGATACCGTATACATAGCAATAGTGGGCCACACTTCTCGGTATTTGTTTGATATGAAATGAAAGGAATTATTAACTCTGAGCTTATGAATCCTGCTTTGCGAGGCAACTTTTTAACAATAGGAAATTTTATTCCATTAAGTCAACGTATGCACCAAATGCGCTACTAATTATCAATGAATTCAGATCACAAAGAATGACTAATCCGGCATTTTTACTTTTTATAGTTTCAAACTTCAAATGCCCACTCATTCCTTAGTCCACAAAATCATTTATTGGGCAAGGAAATGACAAATATTGAATACGATCAAGGGATACTTCTCGCGTTATTTAATTAAGAAATACGTTAGGCTAACCCCACACTGAATTAGTCAGTCAACGACAAACAGTCAAAATCCCATTTAAGCTGTGCGACAGAGAGTAAATTTTTCTCTCTGTCATGCAGCATAAATTCGAACTTGCTTGTGCTTGACTGACTGACGCAGTGTGGGTTCAGCCGTAGTTTTACAAAGACAATATTGAAGCAATAACTAATAGGTGAAAAAATATTGTAGAAAATGAAAGAAAATATGTATGTAGATGTCTAATGCCCGGTTTTTCAGTTAAAGTTTAAACTTCGTTTAACGCTATCTACAGTTTAAACTGACGTGTAAAATAAAATGGTGTTTTTCAGTATTAGTTTAAACCCTAACCAACAGTTTAAACGGAGTTTAACTTAAACGGCCGCATTTGTTGGTTTAAACTGAGATTTTCTATGCAATCAATCGTAGTTCGAGAGATTTTGTGGTGCAAATTGTATTATATTAAATTAATGAAATGAATTCGAGTTTTGAAGATTTAAATGATGAGGAATATGTCTCTATTATTATTTATTCAACTCGAACAAGAGTCAATCGTTTGAGACCGAATCATTTCAACGCATGGAGTGATATACATTTTTATATCAGATTCCAATTGAGTAAACAGACTGCTCAAATGGTTCTAAATGAAATAGCACATAGAATTGAAAATAAAACAAATTGGTGAGGAAAAAATTGAATATTCATTAAGGGAAAATTAGTAGTGGCAAAATTAGTAAAAGAGCTAGCTCAGCTTATTTCAGCACAAAAATTTGAGCTAGCTCAGCTCACATCTGAGCTAGATCAGTGCAATGCGCTTCTTCGAATTTGACCTAACTCAATCTTCTAAGCTATAATGAGCTGAACTAACTGTTACAAATATCTTCTGTTGACAGAATATTTTTTTCTCCTACCTAGCTCTAAGCTCCCATGTAAATGCTTAGAAAATATTAGGAAGGAAGGAAGTAGATGGGTTAATTCTAACATAATTGCTTCCAATTCCAATGCAGAATGTGCGACTGAGCAGCTTATAACTGATTCCAGTACTACACATTTTACGTCTAATAATTTTTATTTCTTTTGCGGCAAGTCTGCGAAATAGAGGGCGAGAGACTGCTAAAAAATGCAATTCTAGGGTAAAAGGACTGATATTCAATTCAATTCAATTCTTTATTATTTGCACAATTGAGATATAACAAATCATTTATATGCGCATACTCTAGAGGTAAGTTCACATATTAGGGTAGAAGTAATGAAAAGCCTAAGTCACAAGCTGAAGTGAGCAGTACACTAATAAAGGAAAAGTACATGTGCAATATCCAATTATATATACAAAAAACGCATTAAGTTCATCAGGATCAAAACCTGTGAAGGCAGAGGCATTCGAAGTAATTCCAGCATCTATTATGTTCTTCCACAAGGTTTTTGACGGTAGACACGGATCAAGCTTGCAACGCAAATAGGAGGATTTTTCCCTACGAATTGCAGCAGTAGTGATATTTTGCAGTCTTCTATAGCTTCTTTCCAAGTCTGAACCACCAAATCTCAATATCTCAAGAACTAGATGGGATATCGGTATGTGTTTGGCCTAAAATGAAAGCTAAATGCATTTCCTAGGCGGAAATGCGGTATATGCTACAATGCGTCAATGTTTTATGCAAGCTTATCAGGTACCTTCTTACCTTTTAGTCGCGTGCGCTCTTGAATACCCCCTCGCCTTGCAATTTTTCCACCAGGAAAACCACATACTTTCTTTCAATTATTTCCTTTTAAAATCACTTCACTTGAAAATAAACTGGAAAGGTCAGCGGGTAGAAATTTTAAATATAATTTGACATTTACAGTAGTCCACAAAGCAGACAAGGAATGTTGAACGTTCGTTTAGTTAAACGCTCGTTTAACCTTCCCTGCAAAACACCAAGGGTTTAAGTACTTAGTTTAAACTTGCTTATAAGTTTAACTAAACTAACGTTTAAACTGTAACTGAAAAACCGGGCATAAGATAAAAGAAATTAATTTTTTCCAATTTGATATATCAGTAAAAAACACATTATTTGTAGAAGGACATAATTCGTTATTGCAATATAAAATGCGACGCAGCTAGAAATAACGCAAGCATCCACATTTCTGCCAGTATCACCAATTATAATATTAGACTCCTTTTAATACGCATTATCTAATCAGAGTATTTCTCCCTAATTGGGAAGAGGATACCTTGAATAGTGAAAGTGGAAAACTTGGAAAGATGCGGATTTTAGACCAGTTAATTCGACACTTATTTATGTGAACATAATGAAGAAGATCGTGTATCAACAACTAGCTAGAAGGATACACGGAAAACAGAGCAATAAACTTATCGAAAAGCAGTCATGTTTAAAGAATTATTCGGTTCTTAATATTCATTTTGTCTACAGAATAATGACTTTACAGATTTACAACAGAATGGATAAAACTACAAAGAGTATATAGTATGGGACAGTGATGCTTTTATGACTTTGTGTGCAATCAAGGTCGTGCACGATTTTACGTTTTTAAAACCAGATTAGAAGGAAAATTGTTTAAATACCTAAAAAATTAAAAAAAAAATCTAAACTAAAGCCAACTAAAATTCATTAACTTCAGTGGTTTTATCTTGGAGGGGGGAGATAAGGGAATGTGTATAAGAGTTGTATAGGGATGTAGACATGGAGAACCTTGGGGAATTATATTTGGAATATGAGATGGGGAAAGGCTTCCATTGCTACAGACCTAAATGGCCCTCTTGGACAAAAAAACTACTGATGATGTAAATGAACACTTCGTCAAGGCCTCATGTTACTAGTTGCCTCAATATTGTGTCTCCACATATCCTGTCTAAGGTCTTTTCGAGGTTAAGGAAGAATATATGACTTTTCCTTGCCTGGGAGAAGCCTTGCTTTATTTGAGGGTCCAAGTCGAGAAGTAGGGACGTAGTTTCTCTCCCCGGCTTGAATCATGATTCCCCCGGGTAAGTATTTTTTCTGTAAATTGACCAGTCTCTCCCCGAAGATCTTGAAAAGACCCTCGATAAGCAAGGCAGTAAAGAAATCGGCCTGAAATCTTTATATAAGGACGGATTCGATTTTTGTGGTTTATCTGTATGGCCTTTTCCCACGTATGTGGAATGTAGACATACAAAGGCCAATTTTTCTCACAAAGAAATTTACCGGAGCTAAAGTCTGTGCACGTCATAGGCATCTTGATTTGACACAAGACCTTTTAAGAGATGTTCGATACATATAGGAGTTGATTTCATTTTTTATATATCGGCCATTTCATGTCAGATATCGGGACACGAGCTCTTAGAAAATTATTTGCCGAAATATCTGTCAATTTACTTCGTTAGGTAAAAGTTTCTACACTTTCATACTGCTCTTTTCATAGGTTTGTTTTCAAAAAAAGTTAATTATAGAAATTGTAGCGAAAAGCGTTAGTTATCCAGACCGCACACTTTCATATAACGTCACTGAATTGATCTACACATTTCTTTTGCGAGTTATTCAAACTTTTCAACTTTTCAATTTCAAATGTTTACGCGGTTTGTTAACCCTGGCGCATCTTTTCCGAAAAATAGTGCACATAAAATAACTATTTAAATCTCACCCTCGAACCCAATACTCGTAAGCAACCAGATTCAACGATTAAAAAACAGAGCTAAAGAAACAATTCTGAAGTGCCATCGTTTTATACAAATTGAAAGGATTTAAAATGTTTAATGTCCTACCTAATGGAATTTAAAAGCTTTTATAATGCAACTTCAACAATATTAGAACTATTACTATGCACAGGATATATTGCAACTATTTCTGTTAAAGATCACCATATGTTGCGATATGTAACAAAAAGCCTTCATTCTAATTCTAATTTTAAATTATTATTTAAATTATTTTGTGTTCCTAACACTCTAAAATGTACCTTAGGGTGTTAGAAATTCGCCACGGTAGATGAACTCCAAACAAATCGTGGAAACGAAAATGTATTTACAATTGTATTCTTCCTACTTATGTTTAAAAAACTAAACCCGCGTAATTTGTTTAGTGGCAAAATTGAGATCAGATCACCTCATTTTATCTTTATGCCTATCTTAATTTTCCGTACCGTGGAGCCGTAAGGACAATTTGACTGTAATATTTATTTGGAGTGCGTGTCTATCTAGTCAAAGCCTCCAAATCTGGAAGGCAATTTTAGGCTTGAATCAATTAATATTTTTAGTATATGAAGATGGGGAAATCGAATCACGAAGCCAGCACCGCCGACATTTGTCAAAACTCGGGAATAAATTAGAAAAAAATCCACAAATTACTATATTATTTACCGCTTGGGCATCTCAGGCGACGTATCTACGACTGGAGATTCCTTTCGCTTCTTTTTCGCATCCTTCGACACCACCATTTTGCTAGTAAAGTGGCAAATAAGCAAAACCTACTTCAATTAGAGATTTGTCGGTCACTTCACTTTTGCAAACGTCGCTGCCAAAATTGTCACTTAGATTTCTCCTAATAAAAACAACATTTTCATGGAATGTTCCTTTCCCTCTTCTGGCACATAACTTTATTGTTTAATTTGATTGCTATTTTTGTCCACATAAAGCAGCTACATAGAAATATTTCATGAAAATCCACAAAGTTTACACGAAACACCAATCCTTCATCGGCCGCCATGAAACAGTGCTTTCCAAACTGTTTGTTATTTTGCTTGCAAATTCTGGAAGTGTTCGGCGGACACGTTTCCTATAATCCGGCGGTTTATGTATTTAATATTTAAGATTCCAACCTGATTTGTCAATGTGTGCGTGCGCTTTCAATGTGTGTGTGTACTAATTTTGATATTGTTCTAAAACATGTACTAAAACGTACTAAAACCCGTTGTTTGAAAATAGTAGTCATTTGTAAATGAAGGGTTTGAAAATAGTAGTCATTTGTAAATAACAGGTTTAGGTTGAAAGCTTAGGTAAAAACTGCTATTATTTACATTTCAACATTACAAGGTTATGAAATTAGCTATAGTCATTTGTAAATAACAGGTTTAGGTGGAAAGGTTAGGTAAAAGGTAAAAGCTGCGCGTTGTCATTTCTTGACAAATGAATTGTAACATAACCGGAAATTTGCTCGGACGCAGATAGAATCGTTTGAGGGTGTTCAAAAGAAATTATTAGAAAACTGACAAAATTAACTACAGTGGCTCCAGCAAATACGTACTTCGTTGTAATATGCCT
>QYTT01089069.1:34695-46059 GCA_006980735.1 Dasypogon diadema | reverse complement strand
CAATAAACAAATAAATAAAATAAATAAATAAAAAGATAATAAAAGAATTGTAATTGATATTTCTTAGTGCATATAGCTCATTTTTGCTTAGTAAAGCTATTACTATCTTCTACTAAAAAAGCCTTAACTATATTTAAAATCTCTTCGACAAATTTTTTCAACGTGGAAACTTTTACTTCAAATATACTCAAAAAAAACATATTTATTTTCATATTTAACTTTTCATTGCGCTTGAAGATGTCCACAACATCTAGAAAAACACAAATCTTTAAATAACTCAAAAGTTAGTGAAATGCTACGTAGGGCAGGCAGTGTGTCTGCAAAAATGAGGGAAAGAAGATTGATCATTCCTGGTAATTTTATCACCAAATTTTTAAACGCTTGATTTTTTAAATTCTCATATGGAAAATGGTAATAAAATACGAACAGTACAATTGGCTTTGAACTCAAATTTTGTGAGCATTATGCAGAGACCCCTACAAATCCCAGCCGTCGTTTTATAAATATCTTCACATAAATATCAAAAGCATCTATTGTGTTCGATCACATTCGTTTGCGTGTAAGTCGTAAAGAGAAGTGTTAAGAATGACACGTAAAGATGCTTGGAGTCTAAGCATTTAAAACCTCTTTTGAAAAATGATCTGAGTTTCGCTGGAAATTAAGTCCAATTCGAAGCGGTCTTAACAATAGGGTACAATAAATTTACTTTGAAAACCCATAACAAGAAGAAAAGAAGAACCAGTACGGAGATCCCAAAAAGTGGTTCTTTCTTGTTGTTGCCTGGTTGTCGGGCCATTCAAGAAGATACAAGAAGATGATTTTTTTCCGGTTTATAATTCTCTCAATTCTTTTTTTCCTTTTTACAAAGATTCTCAGTTCTTTTAGTGTCTTCTTAAACTCAAAAAGAAAAAGGTTCGACATGTCACACAAAGCCCGTGAAAAATGGTTGATGCATTTTATAAGATTATTCTCTCCTTCGTTAATCCTATTTTTTTCCCGACTTAAATTTATCTCGATTAAATATGTGATAGCATTGATTAAAAAGTCGGTGGTGTGACTTCCATACTGGACGGTGCAGTTTTTATGTAGATATATTGAGGATTTGTGTTACGATTTTGGTGAAGATTGAGTAGAAATATCAATATATGTATAGAGATTGGGATTTGTGTCAAGACATAACTAAATATCAAATTTATTGGATTTATTGGCATTGCAGTTTTTAAATGGTCACAGTTCTTATATTTTATGATATTTAAAAGAGCAAACTGTAGATTGTCTTAATTAAAGTGAATTGATGGGTTTTCTTCACAACAAATAAAATTCCTGTTTTATATCACATGAAAATTATTTAACAAATAAATTATATATTCTCGTTTCTTCTCAACCTTATTTAAGGACATCTTAAGAAAAAATGTAATAGTTTGGATGTGTGTGAAAGGTTTTCATGAATTAAAATTGTTATTAATATGACACGCATTAATTTATTTTAAATGTTATGTCTTGTTCTCTTTTACTCTGTACATAAAGACTTTGGTGTTCTATAGTTTTGGTGCAAGGTATTCATAAATTTTATACAAAGAACTGTTGACAATTTTACAAACTCCTTTTTTGTATATTAAGGGGCATATTTGGAGTCCTATAGGTCTCTTTTTTTTCTTCTATTTTAATTTGAAATTTAAAAGAATCGAACATGTCAATATCTAAAGATAAATTAATACCTAAATAGCTCTACGTGCAATTTCAGAAAACGTCCACCACCACTTACAATTAGTGCCTTTTTACTCGACGGTATAAGCAAAGGGCGGTAATGTTGTATGTGTCTGATTCCCTTCTATTGCCTAAACGGTTTTACAGATTTTGAAAAATGAGGTATCGTTACATTCGTTTTGATGTCAGAAATGTCAATGGCTATATTAACAGAAACAAAGAATAAATGATTAGATTATTTCAATATTTGTTTAAAATTGTGTTAATAGTATTTATTAAAAATGAAAAAAGAAGGTTTTGAAAAATATGTGATTTTTTAAATAGCATTTATATGTAAACCATATCGTTACTCTGACATAGAATATAGAATATATAATATAAAACATAAACAAGGTATCTTCGAGTTAAAAGCATAATATCCGAAGTATTTTAAAAGAAAAATATGTAATAATACAATTACCGTATCATTCATATCAGGGTTGTAAAAAATTCAGATTTCGAATCAAATCAGTGATCAACTCAAATTTGAACGAATTCTTAGTGTGGGTCCGCTCAGAAATGAGTCCAATCAATATTTGACTCCGTTCATAAATGAATTCGATCAATATTTACTTCCAATCAGTTCAGTTGCAAGATGAAAAGGTGGATATCTCGCGAACTAGACAAGATGACCTCTACATGATACCGTAATAAAGTGTAGCAGTTGTACGGCTAATTTATCGAAAACTAGACAAGATATCGTTATGTGTGTGTTATAAATTGAAAGGAGGAGACCAAACGATATATTTGTCTCTTTATATGTTCAGGGGATAAGCTAGTATATCATCTCTGTAAATTTGCATTGTTATTTAGTTGTTATATATCAATAACGGTATTTCTGTTATATTATTATTCACTTATGACGAATATAAATAAGCTCCGAAATGCTACTTTTGTACTCTAAGCGCATACTGATTCAGGCGCAAGTGTACTCAACGACGGTATATCTTTGTTCGGCACTAAAACGGCTAAAATTAGAATGAAACAATATGGCGGATTTTAAAATTTATAATGAAAAATATTAACTGTTGTATCCCATTGAGTGAGGCATTAAATTAAAGGTCTTTACTGAAAAAAGAATTTTAAAAAGACTAAAACTAAAGTTTATTTTTGTTTTTCCTGTATATTTCTTATTTAAAACTTTTTAAAGTTTCTAACATCAGAGCCTTTTTCTTCTTATCTTTGTGATTCATAAAAACGCCTCATGTGACAAAACTTTGAAACGCGTGAAATTATTTTATTTATAGTAGTTAAAAAAATAAAGGGTCTTTAAAGTTTTTGACGCAAAAGCTTTTTCAAATGGCAGATCTAGGTGTTCAGGCTAGCATAATTAAATTTTCAATTTCTATTTACTCTTTACTGTCAACTTTTGTATAATTGCGAGTAGAAAATGGAGTTGAATACAATAAAAACAATGCAGAAAGGTTGGTTTCACTCTGAATTTTTGTGATTTGAGTGTTTCATTTATAGACGGCAAATCAAGTGAATATCGTACATTGTTGTATTGTCTTTTATATTGACAGAGTTGTTTTTCTTCAACATTCTTGCTTGCATTACAGGTGCTGAAAATTTCAAAATTTACTTTACCCAGACGGAAAACGAAATCGCAGAAAAAAACAATTTTCGAATTGCAATGAAAAGTGCGATAAATGTAGTATGTTTAGATCAGCGAAAACCTTCGATCTAATCGTGGAACATGAATTCCTGGTTTCGCTTGCCCAAGACACATTGAGAGGAATCTAACGATTAATAATAATGAGTTGTCAAGAAACATTTACTTACCTGCATGCAAGACACGTAACGTAATGGTAGTATTAGAGTAAAGTTTAAAAATATTAATAAAATAACGTAAGAATATTTCAAAATACATCCAGGAAAATTCGATGACAGAGTAGAGAGAGAAATGTTCCATAAAACAATTAAATGTTGAACCCAAGCATTTGATAGGTGAATAGTTGACCTGCAAAAGAGGGAGACCCCTCAAATTGTGGCAATTAAATCTAAAACGCACCTTACTCTGGAGTTCTGAAGAGTCAATATCTGAATTTAAGAGGTGATGCACGAAAACAATGTCGGTAACTCTACTTTTCAAGGATGACCAAGTTAATTAACCTGTTGTTTACCTGGTGTAAAGGTTATAGGATTATTCCAAGGAAGATCTCTGAGCGTAAATCTGATGAAGTTGCGCTGAACGGGTTCTATAAGGCCGATGTGAACCGACTCAGAAATGAGTTATATAATGTTAATGCAACTTGAAGGTTGGAAAACGCTTCTTTATTGAATCCAAGTATGGAGCTATTTCTAAGGCAATGTAATTGATATGAGGGGAAAAGCCCAATTTCGAATCGAGTATTATGCAGAGCTATTTCTTATATTTGTTGAGCTGTAAGTCGTTGTGTTTGCACTAAGTATCCAAGGTATATGTTAGTGTGCTAGCTATCCTAGAATAAAGGATATTTCCGAAAATGCCCTTTTTTCATCATTCCTAAAAATACTTCTTGATAACATTTTTAAATTCTACGAAAGAAATTATAATAACACTACGTTCAAAATTTCTCCCCGCGCGCCGTTTAGAATTTGAGATATGAGGGTCCTCATTTGAAATCAGGAGAGAAATATGCTCAATTATCATGAAGTATCTAATAACGTAGGATCTTTTTGGGTACGAAAAATTCTTTAACCCACCTTAAGCCATTCAGGCGCCAATTAAAGGTAGGCAATGAAAAAAACTAGTTTTGCTCAAAATTTATTCTCTACCGTATAAGAAACAAAATTGATTACGATCTTGTTCAAAAGATATTTTACTACTGATATTATTTATGTGCACGCAATACTGTACGTATTACATTAAAAAGGTCTGTTTAGTAAACTAAATTACCTTAACTTTAGAGATTGAGGAAGACTCAAGCAAAAACTCTAGCTTAACTAACTAGTCTGTTAATTTTCCAGTTTTTACACAGTGTTCAACATATGAACAAAAAAAAACTGCACGAGAATTTGGAGCTTTGACATTTGAAAATTGCTTATGTTTTTGAATAAAAGGTATTGAAAAGAGTTATACATTGAGTTAATAGAATTCCGTTTAGACTTTAGGTAGAAATTGTTTTTGGTCTCATTTATTTCGTTTTTAGGCTGATCTGAGAGCTTGAAATGGCAAAATGTAATATGACTACACAATTTGTTTTTATTTTGGAAAAGCATACCTTTGGCAGTTATTTAAATTCTATGAAATTAAACAAATTTTTAAAGGAAATATATATATTTTAAAAAAGCTTCAGAAATTAAATTTACACTCGAAAATGTCCACATAAACAGAGGTTTTAAGTATTTTCTTTATGCTTCGATTACAGCAAGTCAATTTTGATTAACGTAAGTGAGGTGATTGACTTGCCTCACAAAGAGCAGCCAATGAATTTTTTGTCATTTGAGTTACTTCACAAAGAATGTATTACGAATGAGATGAAGGAGAATTGTCAGTTCATAGCCCACATCGGAAAATTGTCATTTTATAATTCACTCTTCACACTTTTCTTATTTCTTGTTTCATCATTATGTAGAGATTTCAGATTAGTTTAAGTTCGGGGTTGTTATCTGACCACTCAAGCGTTCTAACACCAACTTTTCTGAGATATTTATCTGCTAAATTAAAATGATTTCTATAAAGTTCAGAACCGTTTTGAAAAATAACTTCCTCGCAAGTAAGCAAGAAAAAGTATTCTCCCAATAATCACAAAAAATTGTCTTCTAGAACTTGTCAATATTTAAGTGCACTTCACGTTTTAATCAATAAACTGCAGAAATCTGATGCTATAGTTCGAAAAGCATTCGCAAATCATACAGCTTGCAGCATGCTGCGCCTTCTTACTTGTACGCCTCCTTCGGGTCCAAACAAATTAAACTTGATATCATTTCATATCCAGTTCTTCGAATTCAAGCCTGTACGTATGTTCACACTTGAACTAAAACTATCGTTATCTTCCAGGTATGCCAATTGGTATCCTATGAGTAGTAGTTATCATCATTGAGAGCATTTTGCGTTGATAACAAGTGCATAAATGCGCTGTTCTAAAAAAAGGCAGCGTCTTAGCTAATAATCGTTATCTTCGCACAGTTTCGCATTTTGCAAACACTGAGGATGTCGTTAACTCAATTCTGTGTTGCGTTACGTATATTAAATCGGGCTCTTAAATGAAAATACGTTAAATTGCAGTTGTAAACGACTGCGTTCTTTTGAACAACCACGTTATGGATAATTAAAAAAAAACTGCAATATAGTGGGTTAATTCCAAAATAAAGGTCATTTTCATAAATGCAAAACTGCTCTGCAATTGTAATGTTATGCTTCATGTTTAAGATTATTGAATACTGTAATTGTAGGGCATTCTTGCTTTTATGAAAGCGGTCAAACAAACCCGAGACCAGTAAAGAACGTTATTAAAAGTAAAGGGCGATATTATCTTCAAATTTATTTCAACGTTTGTTCACTCAACATTTGTCTCTATTGTAACACATTAGCTGCAATTTCTTGGCAGTAGAGTTGTCATACATTAACACGTTAAACGCCACGCACTTAAAAGCTCTCTCCGGATAAATGCATTTTAGTAATTCAAGTAATTCTCTCATGAAAGCTTTTATGTTAATTGGGACACTCAACGTGTTAACTGAGTTATATTAGCTTATGGAGTTAATAAGTTTACTTGGTTATTTAACTCTTGTGCTGCAAAATAGATGGCGTTGCTTATCATAGCGATTAAAATTAACACATATGTGGACAAAATAACCATCATGGTAAATTTGAAATTAACAACGGTTTTTATTTATTTCGGGCTTGTTTAAGAAGAGGAAAAGAGGATAAGGAAAATTAACTCTACATTCGACAGATCGAGCTTTCATAGTGTGTACAAATAGCTATTGTTGAGATATTATCCGCCGTTAATTTCTATGATGAGCAAAGCCAACTTTTAATTGCAAAAGCTTTCAGTAGCGCTATCTACTTCTGCGAAGTAAGTTTAAACACCTGAGAAGTTTAACTCCCTTAAATAAGAAAGTTAATTTAACCTAGTTAATGTAGGAGAACTTGGTATTCTGCTGCCTAAAGAACATATCTTATGAAATTCTGAAGCTTCCAATCGTCTTTTTATTCAGACAAAATGAACTTAAAAAAATTCAAAATTTTGAAGAGTTTAATTGTTAAAAGTTGATCAAAAACATTTCCAAAAGGCGAAAGGCGAGTTTCTTCCTAACCATGTCGCCAACCTGATTAAAAAATCTAATTTTTAAGACAGACACGATATTTGATTGCAATCGTGTTATCTATAAAAAACATCTGAATCTATTTACGATGTTTTTGATTGGTATTACTGTTTCCTTTCGGGAAACATTAAAAATTCCAACAATTGTCTTTTTGAATGTGTTTAATGACTAATCTCTGGCTTTTAAAAGAAACTACACTTATGTGTGGAAAACACACCTTTTATCGTATCCTAAAGTTTATAACTAAATCTGCTGGTAATAAAAGCGTAGCGAACCCGTTAGGAATGGACGCTGACATACAACCAAAATAGGTATCTACTAAAACTAAAGAAATAGCCGATCGCAGGTAAGAAAGAGGTGAGCGGATTAACGGAAGGTTATACGTGTAGTCATGAATGCATGCACTGTTACCAACTTCCAGATATGGATCTAATTGAAGATTACTGCTTAGGTAGGAAAAGTAAAAGCTGAAAAGTTGCTAAATTTTCAGAGGCATAATTTCTGAATGCCAATACATATTTAAAGGAAATAGTTTAAGTACACAAGCATTAATGGATTTTCTAACTGCTGTTTATTAGATAATAATGACAATTAATGATACCGATAAGTGGCGTTCCTCAGATACAATTATAGCAGATTAAAATACAGAAATTTTCCAAGAATGGAGAAATATTTTTTACATTTTTATGCAGGAATTATGTTTATAGATTTGCAAGAAGTCAGCTGAAATTTGAATCAACTGATTCTCAAATTACAGGAAATAAGTTGATTGTGTTAAATAGTAATCGATTATAGGTTTTCAATGAAAAGATATTCGAGGAAATTACATTGTTACACTTTTAAGAAAATTGATCTTCTGTCGGAATGATTTTCTTCGAAGAGTTGTGCAGTTTCAGATAAAAGCTCGCCTTGTATAATCTTAGGTGGTATGCAGATATTGTGTTGTAACTGGATTTAAAATTTTGTTGTGAATGTTTATTGAGAATAGAGTTTGATAAGAAAAGGTTTAGTTAGAGGTCTGCAGTTTTTGTTATAAAAATTCACAGACATATAATTTAAAGAACAAACTTGCAATTATAATTGACTTTTAAATTGGTACACCTTAATTCTTGTATAGAAAACGTCTGGTGACATTAAACTAGAAATAAATATATAAATTCTTCTCTGTAATACAAACAAAAAGCTAATAAGCAAAATTCTTGGTCGTTGTTTTGCTTTGTGATGTAAAAATATGTCATGACTGCCTAACTCTGAATTGTTGCAGTTAGGAATTGATTTATTGTATTATCCCTTGGAAAATACCACCTATCAGATATCGCGAAAGCTTTTATCGTTATTCTCTTCTAATTTTGATTGAGAAGTCGCCATTATTTGCAATATACTTTCTATGTACGCTCTTTTTGTAAAAATTTAAATAAGAAACACCCTTTCTATCAATTCTATAAATCATATCGATTTTAGAAGTCCTCGATAGCATATTGTAGTCTAGATTTTGGATAAAAGGTAGCATCTTGGACGGATGTTATATCTGTTGTGTAGGGTCTGATGTCGCCTTGGAGCAATGATTGGGCCTTTCGATTTACGGAAATATTTTAAAGGCGCTTTCATCTGAAAATTGTGATTTTAATTTTGTATACAGATAAAAGCTTAATAATGAGTGTGTAATAGAAATAAATGTTAAATCACGATAAAAAGATTGTGAGGTAGCAACGTTCAGTGCAAATGGGACTACCAGAAAAAAAGCCTTGAATGTAAATACCAATAGAATGGTCAAAATTTAATACAGAGAGTACGGCTTCCCTTATATGTATGTGTCGTGTTTTTTCAATTTTAGTGAAAACGACCTATAAAATTTGCGAGTTAGTAATTTTCTTTTATTTATGTAAGCATTTTAATAAGGTAAAAACGGTACAAAAATCAATCTAAAAAATAACCGACTCTAATTAATTTATACCAATTCATATATACAACTTAGATATCAAGATGGAATGATTAAGACACTAAAACAATTCATATAAAAGGACACAAAAGACTACCAAAAGGCGCAAAAAACACTATGTAGAAAATGACATAAAAACTTATTAAAATGACGCAAAAAAGTGGGATATAAAAAAGTAAAAACAAAGGACTCTAGAAGGAATAATATAATGCTAACACTAATAAGGTTCTGACATGGAATTAATTGGAATTAATTCCTAAGTATAAATTTTTCACCAAGGTCCTGAAAGGAAGAACATCCAAAAAAGAAACAATTTTTACAAATAATTTTGACTGAACAAACATTTACTGCCAGAGGTGAAATTGCTCCAGCCAAGTGGGAGTTCCTACAATATTAAATTTCCCTTCTAGCCTAGAAGGCGCATTTCTCTCTTGTAGCCCAGAAGGCACACTTCTCGGCATGGTGCCAAGAAACACTTACCTATCCCAGCTGGCATTAGGTTCCACACTGGCATGCAAGACAAGAACTGTTAATAAGTTTAATATCAGATTGACATATAGAGCTGTTAGTATATAGGATGATTAGTATTTAAGAATACACTAAGGATAATTAAATAATAGAGAAAAAATGAGACTTTTCAGTACATGCTTAAAGCATAGACCAAGTAATAACCGAAAGACTCTTCAGCTCCTAAGGCAAACAGTGAACGCTTTTTCACGAATTTTTGCCTATCGATACCTCACCTGACACCTTCCGTCTTCCTCACTCTGTACTGCAAGTAATAAATACTTTACAGTCTACAGCTCTCGGGCGAGCCATTGTTGAGCCAAAAGTAGAGAAAAAGCAATCACGGTCTGCCTAAGGAGCGGACTAGGCTTTCTGTTATTGCTTGGTCGCCGCTTAAACACATTTAAGTCGAAATGCTCAATAATGTCATTAACTGTAATGCACTTGCCATTAATGGGTTCATCCTTCCTATGTCCTTGAAGAGTTTGCATGCAAAAGAGGGACGCTTCTCAAATTATGATCATTTACTCTAAAGGGCATCTTCCCTTGGAGTTCCGAGGAATCGATATTAAAACTTAATAACTGGTGCATAACGTTGGCGATTCTGCGTCGCTCTTCCAAGGAACTCAAATTGATCAGTTTAAACCTTCCAAGGAAGATCTCTGAAAGCCAATCTGACGAAGATATGCTGAACAGACTATGCGGGCAATGTGGACAGCATGGAAAAGGTTACAGACCTGAGCTACATACTCTAGTAGCGGTCTCACAAACGAGTTATATAAAGTTAGTGTAACTTGAAAGTTAAAAAATTCTCCGGACCACCGCTTAATAAATCCAAACATGGAGGTACTTTTTCGGGCTTACGGTCTGAATCAATACAAACTTTGTAATTCCTTTATAACATTTATTGTCGCTCAACGTTTCGGCTGACTATCCAAGCCATCTTCAGGAGCACTCTAACGAATTATATTAAATAATAATGTACAACAAAAACGACATGACCTCGCAGTTATATTGAGCTCTAGATCATTATGCTTATACCAATTATAAAAAATATATAAGTCCGTTCAAAGAGAAACGCAGTCACTAAGATCATTAAGGGGGCAATTTAACCAAAAAGTTTGAAAATTTTTTTAAAGTAATTTCTTCATATAATATGCTTAGATGAATATATCAAAGAAATCTAAATTTTTTGCCCATAGATAAACTTTTTTTCAAATTTGGATAAATTGCGCCCTTAATAAATGAAAAAATTTCCATATCATCAGTGTGTAGATTAACCCTCTGGAATGACTCCCGAGGCATACAATGTCATCAATAGATATAGTGAAAATAAGGAGGGCAAGATGACTTTCCTTTCATGACTCCCGAGCGGAGACTCCGTAAAAGCACCTGATAGGATCTCTCAAACAAATAGGAATAAATCCATTTTAGAAATATAGTTGCCAATCCAGGGATTCGCAATTTTAGAATAATAACCGAATGTGAGAGTTTGTCGGGTGTTATCCACTACTTCTTACGATCTGGCGAAAGCTGCAGAGCCTATTGTCAATAAATTGAGACAATGCATGACAAATTGCGTCAGTTGTAGCCTAGCCTTGTCCAATAGACGTGGACCAATCCTGTTCGACTGCATGTCGTACAACAGGCAGTAGAAAAACTCTGATAGATAGGGTACGAGGCCATGACCCACCCACCATACTTTCAAGACCTTTCATCAGTTCAGGGACCTTAGTAATTATTGAAGAAATAAGAGCTGCTCCGATCGCAGTTCTATAATTTAAAAATTGCTAAATCACTTGATATTAAATTTAATGTGAAATTTAAGGGTTATCCACTTTAAAATTACTGGACTAGATAAAAATTATTTTCTACTTTTTAGTGCATTTAAACATAAAAGTTTTTCTAATTTTTTTTTT
>QYTT01089069.1:24649-34675 GCA_006980735.1 Dasypogon diadema | reverse complement strand
GTTTCGGCTGACTATCCAAGCCATCTTCAGGAGCACTCTAACGAATTATATTAAATAATAATGTACAACAAAAAGGAAATCAACTCACTTACTTGTAATATACAAAAATCACAAACCGACCATTAAATAACACTGTACAACAAAACTAATATATCCTGATCAAATGTACAAATAACGAAAATATTGTTTTAAAAAATAACGAAACTTAAATAAATATCACATATTAAAAAATTCGATAAAAAGAAGTTGTGGGGAGAGTTGTGCACCCACTCGTCAATGACTAAAAATATGTATGTTTACACCTCGTCCAAGAGAGCGCAATATGTGGAGCTCATATTGTCAGTGTCCGTTTTTTTGTTCATGGTGTTGTGTGTATTCTGAATATAGAGAGTTTCCAACATCATCCTCTTCTTGTAGTTTTTTTCTTGATGTAAGATTGAAACATTCTCAAAATCAGGTACATGGTTTGACCTCGCACAATGGGAAGATAGTGCTGTTTTATTCGGATTGCTGCCTTTCAAATCAGATTTATGATTAGATATTCTGTTCTTTAGATATCAGCTGCGTTCTTTTGGCAGCAGAGTACAGAGTTGTCATATATAAACCGTGCTAAATTAACTCGGTTATTTAACCGAGTTAAAAAGCTTACTGAATTATTTAAGTCTTCTACGGGAAAATAGATGGCGCTTATTGAAAGTTTTTGTGTTTAAAGGTTGATCTTGCTCATCATAGCAATTAATATATACACTAATGTGGGCAAAACTGACATGAAGATAAATTTCAAGTTAATAAAGGTCTTTACTTATCTCGGGTTTGCTTAAAAAGAGGAAAAGAGAAGAAGAAGAATTAGCTATGTACTCCATGGATTCCAACCATTCTTTTTAGCTTTCATAACTCTGTTGCCCAAAAGAACACAGCTGATATCTAAAGAACAGAATATCTAATCATAAATCTGATTTGAAAGGCAGCAATCCGAAAGGCAGCTATTGTTCCAACATAGCTCAAGTTACATCTTTCGTTGCCGTCTCCTTTACATGGTATTTTATATATCAAATTTGATTTTAGTTCCTTTGGTGTACTGTCCTTTTAGTAGAGAAAAACATCTTTTCATCGTTTTCTCCGAACTAAACATACTTCAGTATCACCACTGTATCTAGAAAACATTTTTTTAAATCTAGTGGAAAAATTTGGAATGTAAGTTGCTTTTCTATAATATGTATCTTTTTTAGAGTTGTTTGCTTTCGCATCTCCAATTTTTCTGCTATGTTGTTAAAGTAATTTCTTCATATAACATGCTTTGATGTAATATATCAAAGAAATCTAAATTTTTTGTCCATAAATAAACTTTTTCAAATTTGCATAAATTGCGCCCTTAATAAATGAAAAAATTCAGTTGTAGCGTAGCCTTGTCAATAGACGTGGACCATTCCTGTTCGACTGCATGCCATACAATAGACTGCAGAAACACTCTCCTAGATGGAGTAGGAAGTCATGTCCCACCCACCATACTTTCAAGACCTTTCATCAGTTCAGGGACCTTAGTAATTATTGAAGAAATAAGAGCTGCTCCGATCGCAGTTCTATAATTTAAAAATTGCTAAATCACTTGATATTAAATTTAATGTGAAATTTAAGGGTTATCCACTTTAAAATTACTGGACTAGATAAAAATTATTTTCTACTTTTTAGTGCATTTAAACATAAAAGTTTTTCTAATTTTTTTTTTGATTTTTATTTTTAAAAGGAAAATTATATTTACAATTATCTCCTTCATTAATTTTTATTATATCTCGAACCATAACCGTCTTCTTTTCTTCTTGACCACTCAAGAACAAATGAAAAGTTTTGCCCACACGAATTTTCTATGTTAAACTCGGCTTTGACACGCGATTTCCGCCGCATATTTAAAATGTTTAAAAGCTATATGAATTTCTGCGAATTTTTAAAAAGAGGATCATTATGAAATTTACATATTTATTCATTTTTTCATTGTAGATTGCAGTAGTAGGCGTTTTGTGAAAGAAAAAAGTTGATTTTTTAAATCTATTTTTTTAAGTTATTTGGCAATCTTAGGACAATGAAGTCCAAAGGGGAGTAGGAAGCCAAAGGGTATAAGTACACTTTTTTCTCGAAATAAGGTAACTACATCATGGGATAGCTGAATGTCTATATTGTATAGTAGAAAAATGATATAAGTAAAATTGTCAACTTTACTGGAATTTTTGATAGGGTAAAAGAACAACTGCTTAAAAAGAAATATTTGAGTTTGCCTACAGATTTTTAGGGAGTGTAAACACCTTGGGATCGTTTTTCTCGAAACTTGTTTTTGCACTTGGGATATCGATAGTTTTTATAAATAATTAAAAATAGCGATAAATAACAATTCAACACCTAATAGATAACTTTCTGTTCGTTAGCAATAATCCTGAAAATATCTAAAAGAATGGAAAACTTATTAAATGAAATATTAGTAAAAGGGAATTATTATAAGATAGTAATATTAAAAAAAAGTTTCACTAGTTTGTTAATTATATTCATAACTATTTTCATTATTTTGCTTCTTTTCTTAATTTCATTTTTATTTGAAGAGGATACTTTCTATTTTTTTCTTTCATTTACATCATTACTTAACACGTTCGCGGACACCAAAAAGCTCATCTAATTTGGCATCACAGTGAAAATGAATGCTATAGCATTCACGTCCGCGAACGTGTTAATGCATCTGTTCTCTCACAAATAATATAATGTGCATATATTTATAAATTCATTTAATAAAATTTTAAATATTGAAGTTCTTTTTTGCGATAACAGCGCACAGAGCTACAATCAAATTAAATAGTCTACACACTCACGTTTTTTTTAAAGATAAATCGTAATTTAAGGGGTTAAATGAACAGAACGCATGTGCACCATGAGTTATTAGGTCGTATGCGAAAAGTTTTATCTCAGTCCCAGATCTCACTTTTTGTATAATTTTACATGCAAAAACCAACAAAAGTTTAGATTTGAGAGTGAGATAAAGGTTTTCGCATGCGAGCGAAAACATACAGAATATTAATATTTTGAGAAAAACTGAACTGATTTTGTTGAATCTTTCATAAAAACAGGCTTTTGTTCTTAATTCCATGCAATATATACTTGAAAGTGCGCTACAATTTAAATGAAAACATGTATTAAGTTCCGAAATTTCGCAAAAAATAATAAAGGTTAGAAAAAAATAATAACAAAATGTATTGCTTGCAGGTAGAGGACTGATGGTTTTATATTTTTATTCTTCTAAATAAGCTTCTTGGTATTCTTGGTATTACAAGTGGATAAAAGATGATTTCAACTGAGAATCAAAGTATTATTTTTCCTTATTAAAAAGCAAAATTAATGGAACAGGTCTTTTAAGTATATTCTTCTACAGTACCTATTATAATGACCAATTCTTTTTTACTTGTAAAATTATAATGAAAAACTTGTCAGGATAATACAATTTTTTGTATACGAGATAAAAGTTTCGGAAATCCTAACCTTTTTATCACTACATTGTAATTCAAATCATATAGATAGATAGATTTATTAGGAAAGTACTGTACACAAGATACTAAAATCTTATATAGCACATTTTATATAAAGGACCAACAATAGAGTAGTAATGTATACCAAAAATTTTAATATCTCTAAATGAAAAATCTTAAAAAGAACAGTACGTGAATCATACGTGCTTATTTGTAGAAAATCTCATACTCCGAGATTATTGAAAACTCCAGGTCAAAGCGCTCATCGTCTATGATGATATGAACGATGAATATAAAAACTACTCCTACTACCTGCGTGAATATCTAACCTTCTGGTCAACACATGTGCAGCGTTTTACCATGCGTATAACTAGTTCCCTTAATCCGTGGATGAATAAGAAGCATAAATGTTAAGAGGAGCCACACTGTTTTTTTTTAGATGTTACTCTGTGCCTGAGAGAAAGATTCTTTAAAAAGACTTGATCGATTTTAATTGAAATTATTGGTGTACTTTTAAATTACAAATTGACTTGAGAATGGCATTGCTGTGGCAGCAATATAAAGTGTATATGCATAGTTGTCGATTATATTTGAAGCATTTGAATCTTCTATTTGAAATCATAAAGGAGCAGAAAATTCTTTAGAAGAAAAAGTGTATCTATTTCTGTGTTCATATGCGAGTTTTTGAGCAGCATAAAATAGAAAGGAAGAGAAACATGTAAACAAACTATCTACATGACAAGGAGTGAAGAAAACAGATAAAGAACTTGAATGTGTGCAGCATACGAAGCCAAAGAATATTTTTCTTATGTAGCTTGTGCATAAACTTGGCTTACTTTGATTCCTTGCTTGGACTTGGAGTCTTTGACTCGAGAGTCTAGCCGTGTGATTTCAGTCTGTAGTTGGCGTTTAACGAGTTATGAAGTGTTTTGTGATAGTTTGACCTTCGTTTGCAGTTGATTTTCATTTGGATGCTCTTAAAATCGCGGCAATTTAGCTCGAGGCAATGTGTACTCAGAGCAATTTGCAATTCGATCAATGAAGTTGAACTAATTGCCGCCATTAGTTAATGTGAAACGTGTTTTAAGAACTATTTTTATGAGTGTTTTATAAATAAATCACTCAAACTGAATATAGATAGCAGGCATATTCTGTCTGGTTGAATGTTCACAAAAGAAAATTCTCCACACCGAAACATATTTTTAGAAAATTTCCGCTTGCCTCTGAAGTGTGTGCCGAAATTGTTTTTATTTTCATTTTTTTAGTGTTTCATATATTTGTGTTCATAAATCAAATTTATGAAAGCATTTCTGTTCACGAAATCTTCCGACAGGGATTTCTTTAAGGGTTTTTTTCTCTTGAGAGTGAATACTTTTGGCAACAAGTGACTATTATTTTATGTGAATCGTGTGACAAATTGTCCTGAGTGTGTGATTCAAATGTTTCAGTCATCTTTGAGCCGCCTATCTAAATACTTAATTACCAGTAGCTGATAATAGCGTTAAAAATTGATTACTCAAAATCTGAATTGGAAACAAATTAAAAACGGTCCAGTGAGGGTTTAAGAAACAGCAAATCATCGGTTTAACACCAGCGGACAAGTAAACCGTCGCCAGACATGGCGCCAAAGACTAGAAAGAAGAAGGCACATGGTAAATAATAAATTAAAAAATTTAAAGTCGAGAACGAAAATATTTTTCTTCTCTTTCAACTTTTTTTTTCAAATCTTTCTCTGATATTTCTCTGATCCTTTGTTTTTGGATTTTTTGTGTGCTTTTTTGAATTTTTATGCTGCTCTGCTACAACACATATTTTTATGCATTTTTATTAAACCTTCCCTTCTCATACGTGCACTGAATTTAAAAATGTAGGATTGCTTGAACGAGTTAATGTTGATTAGATAACATCTTTCTTTCTTTCAATCTAATCTAGTAGTATTTTAGATGCCATATTGTTATATGTAAAGAATACTTCTTTATATTATTGCCATAATTTTGGGATTTTTACTGCTGAATAAGTTTTTTCTTGAGATTTGCAATACGAGATATTACATAGCGTTCTAGATTCGTAACAGATATTTGATTTTTCCATAATGAAGAGGGCTAAGCTATTAGCCTTTGATAACTCCGATTAATAGATCACGTAAAGAATCTATTTCTATTTCAAATTTCTTTTCCAATTTAAGCTTATATTAGCTTTATTCTTCTTTAATTTAAAGTTATAATATCCCATTGAAAATTTATTAGCAGGAGTTTATTCGTTTATAACACTGTTCTATAAAAATTTAAAGGCAAAAACAAAATGAGAATTTCGCCGGTTTTACTTCGATTTGGCGATCGAAGTAAGCAAAAAAATTGTGAGTTTTTTAATTTTGTAAAGAATTTTGAAACTTGAGCAGCGAAAATTTTAAACTGACGAATTTTTTTCTTGCCTACTTTAACGATGAGGCTGAAGCAAAAGTGCCGAAGCTCTCTTTCAGTTTCTCCCTTTACAAACTTCTAAATTTCTATTTTTCATAAAAATGTGAATACAAAAGTGAAAGTAATTGAAGTTTGTAAAAAACGAAATAAAAAGTTCTAAAGGGTCCCAGAGGCTTATTTCACAAAAGCATTACAACTGCTCTCGTCGTACGAAGCGTGCTATCTGAAGAAAATTTGAATTATGATGTTACGGGTTCAATTCCAGCTGCAGCTCCGGTAGCAAGAGATGCTTTTTGTACCGTAGATGTAGGGATTTGATAGATAAGAAAATAAGACAAATTCAGTAAAGACTCAGTAAATCAAAATTACAAATTAAAACATGGAGAAATCATCGACTAGAGATTCACTTCCATATAGAAAAACAGCCAAAAAGCTTTTGATTTGCGTTCACCTACTGTAACCTCAATATCTCGTGTTCAAGAACTTCGACATGTATTCGGTAGCGTTCTGCCTTAACTCGAACCTTGTCATCTTAACGAGTTTTGAAAGATCGCTGCAATCGACTGTTCTGAACATCGGACATAAAATAGAAAAGGAGTGGAAGCAACCAGCCAAAAGTGAAGCCAATTTACTCACTAGCGTGTGGAAATTTCAGCCCACTTTATAGTGTAAAAATTGCCAGTTTGGTCCACAAAATCTGGATTTTGTATGGCGATTGACAGCTTGGCGCACGTAAACACGCACACATTCAGAAAATGTTTGGCTTCACTTTAGTTGTAATGTTGTTCCGCTCTTTTTCTGTTTTCTCCTTGAAGGTTCTGGACTTCTACCTCTAGTTGATGACTTCTGTATGCTTAAAATATATACTTTAAAAAAGATATGGTAATTATTTAGAATAGCGTCTACCTCGCCGATTTTGATGACTGTGAAATATGTTATCTAGGTCAATGTCCTAAGTAATTTCATATACATATAACTGCCGCTCGATTTTACTTTCAAAGTTATATGTAAAAATGTATTATTTCAATGTATTTTGTATACATGTAATTTAGTAAATAAGCAAGTTGGTTATAATATATACGAGAAAGTTTTGTGTGTGTACCAATTAATAAGTAAGACAAATGTTATAAACAAATCGCTTGTTGTCAACTGAATCAGAAACCATATTTGGTAGTTTGTGACTAACAAGTGCGCCATTTTCATAAATTCAAGTCTGTGCAATTGCAAAAGTTACATGTATGTAGGAAATGTAGTTTCTTGAAATTTTAAATTAGTAAAGCTGTGATAAACATGTAATGAGAATATAGTAGAACTGGGAAACAATAAAAATAAAAAATAAAAAATCAATGTTAGGTTTTCTTTCACAAGTTGGGCAGACTTCCATTTATGAAAACGGCCTTAGGCGGCCTTAGACGCTATAACTCATACGGGTCGAGCAACTACCTTGAGAGAGAGATGCGCAATGAGAGGTGATTTTTATTGTGTTGTACAAATACACGCTCACATAAGTAAAACATTTGCGACTAAAAATTTTCGCTTTTTTCCTTTTCTTGATTAGAATAAAAGATGTAGCCATTAATTAAAATAGACTTGGAGAGATAGCGGTTTTGTGCTAACCGCGCGCAACTGTGCAATCATAGAAATAATATAAAAGAAGAAGCTATGTCCGTGTAAAACCGTATATGTGAAGTGAGCAAAGCATTTCTGGTTGGAGGTGAAGTACATCCGGGGTAAGAAGTACTGAAGCAAAACGAAGTTCATAATATGGGTCCCGAGAGTCTTTGTATAAAATATTTAGGAGTAAAGTTAATTTAAATTTTTAGTGGGATAAATATAATTAAAAATTCTAAACTGAATTCTTTAGACAGGTTGTCCCGGTTAAAATAATCGGTCGGGGGTCCAGTAATAGGTCTCCATGAGACCTGTGATGCATGGCAGAGAGAGAGAGAGAGAGGGAGAAGAATCCTAGCGGTGTTGGTCGCTTTTTACAGTACTAAACATGATATATGTACGAGTCTAGTGCCATATCGTATAGGATACTGGTGGCTTTGAAATAAGTTTGTACTCATTTTCCTACTCATTCGTTTAGGTGCTAGGTACCTATAAAGTCAAAATTTGGACCTTTTCTTACCCTTTTTCACATAAATTCGTAAAATTCTCAAAAAAAAGCTGTAGTTAACATGCATTTTTCTCACAGAATTTGGAATCCTCAGTTTTCCTTTAATTTGGTATGTCACAATTATCCATCTACCTCCCTTCGTTTTAAAGATAACCCGTTCTGAAGCTGACCCTATTCTCCATGCTTTTCTATGGATAATGAGAACGAAAATTTGCAGAAGTTCTCGCTCCAAATCAGTTGGCACTCGCCTGAGGATGTAGTTATACAGGACTCGTCATTTGTTCTACAATTCTACGTGTGCATAAAAAGTTTGCGTACCAATCCTTAGTGTATAGTGCACGGTTTACAGACTACAAGGTTAGCCAGGCTTTATTTTGACATTTAAATCGTGACGTCACTCTGGATTAATTGAGCTTGAATCTTTGTTAGAGAAAGAAGAAGATACATTGTTTTGGTAGCATTCCAATTGGAAGCGAGCAAAAGAGACGTATTTTCAATGAATTTTTTGTCTAATTTTTAATATAATAGAATCCGCGTTTATTTCACATGTTAATTTTTATTTTAGTACTTAAATTTACATCACTTGTTGCAAAATCGTTACCACTGAAAAGCTGTGAGGACAAAATATCCAGACAGACGTCACAAAATGACGATTCAAACTAAAAACCTGTTTAACCTTGTAGTCTGTAAATGCTAACTGTCAACTCAACTCCACAAGTGCTCATGGCAACACCTCAGGTGAAGCGGCCATTTTATAAACTCAACGAAAACTCAACTCCAACTCAACCTTGTGCATGGAAACTAAGGGCCATATGCACCAAGCTGTCTTAACTTCTGACGGTCATAAATCCAGTCAAATTCATTTTTATTTTATACCGGCGTAGTACCTTTTGATTCAATTGTCACAGAGCTTTTACAATTTGCGGAATTTGCACGTAAGTTTGACTATTTTTATGACAGTCACAAGTTAAGACAGCTTGGTGCATATGGCCCTAAGTATATAAAACGAAAACGCAATTATCAGATATTTTCACATGAATTGTCCATTTCTCGCTCATTCTGAATTTAGCTTTTGTTCAAATAAGATGTACGCAGCAAGGAAGGGTATTTCATGTTGTTTTTGAAACTTTGGGTACATTACCTTGTACTGTGTGCATATACAGTTATTCTATGCGTTTTATATACAGTGATAGACAAAATTACTGGCACAGTAGGAACTCATAAGAAACATATTTTACTTATTTTTTCTAAACAAAATTCTTCCTTCATAGAATATCTATTAAATGATATAAAAAACTTAAATTCAAATACATACATAAAGAAAAAAATACAAAAGTGCACTTCACACCCCATTTTAATTTGGACAAAACTATTGGCATACTTTCAAATTGCACGAAAAAATTTAATTATAATATATTCACTTTCAATACTTCGTCGGAAGTCCTTTTCTCTTAATTATTTCATTTAATCTTTTTGGCATCGAAAACACCAGTTGTTTTTTATTTCTAATCCGAGCACTTCTTTAAGTTGAGTTTTGCTGAAAATATGATGTTTCGTTGCACTCGTTTCTAATTCTTCCTATAGGTGCTCAATGCGGTTCAAGTTAGGTGATTGTGGGGGAGTTGGCAAGATGTGGGGGATGTTGTAAATTACCTATATTCGGACGTCATGAGCCGTGTGTTTTGGGCGATTATCATGCAGAAATAAAAGCTACTAATTCAATTTTTCCACACTTTTTCGATTTTTTTTCAATATATTTAAGTAAACCCACTTGTCCATTGTCTCATCTGTGAAAACCAATTCACCTACCCCTGATACAGTCATACAACCCCATACTATGACGCCCACCACCTCTGTGCTCTTAAGATTTTTTCCTCTAGTTCTGTGTTTGGTTTTCTCCCACTAATATTTTGCTATATGATTATGAAATATTAAATTTGTCCTCAACAGAGAACAATACGTGAGTCCGAAATTTTTCAGTTTT
>QYTT01089064.1:55862-69044 GCA_006980735.1 Dasypogon diadema | reverse complement strand
TATATATATATATCTATAGGAATATTGCACGGTAATTTCATGCCAAAATGTGTGGCTCACTTGCAACATTTGTCAGGTTAAAATTTCCCAATCTCCTCTTCTCTAATCGTTCTCCTCCCAAGCTGTGCTGTATGCATCATAGGATTGTCGTCTGCGCTTAATCAATACCTTAAAAAAAAACTATCCTTCTGGCATTTAATACTTGCTACCTGACTACAACATTTTCAATGAAAAGTAGCCGCAATTAATTGAAATTTTCATGTGACAGCCCAAGTGACGGCCATCACCTCAAGTGGTTTCGGTTACAAGTGTCCCTGTCTTGGATAAAATCATAAAAATAAATTGTAAGATCGAAGGAATCCTGCTGATCAGATCAGGCTAGTGAATACCAAAGCCTGTAATGAATGTATCTATAAATGTGTGCCTAAGCAATTAACTAGGACCAACTTGTTATGCCTTTCTAGCCAATTAGGTTGCGACACTCTCGCCTTCATAGCTTGCAGTTAATTTTGTCGTTAACAGCTATTTATTGGGTAACTGTAAATCACCGATTTCCGAAGTCACTAGGTAAAACAGGTAACTCTTAAATCCTCTAATAACGGAAAAATAATCGAAAATCTCGATAGACAGTCATTCCCGAGCTCACCGATCGCCACTAGACACAAACGTATGGAGCGCCTGGCTGTAAATCACAGAGCAAGCAGGATGGAATGGTTGAATAATCGGAAGAGGTTGTAATCGGCAGATAAGCCGGCCCCAGTAGATGACTACCAAATAGCCACAAAAACTGCACCCGGCCAAGAACGGACTCCGCCACGATCATTGAACGAAAATTGACAAGGGGCAAGGAAAAAATGAAGACGCTTCACTGGGGCCCGTACGGCACAATAACAACTAACAAGGCCCCGACGACGATGAGGTGCTCTTTGGCCGGCATAACAAGAAATGGAAAAGTGGAAAAAGTGTTGAACACACAGCTCAACACAATTTGATTCGTAGCCCCATCTCTGGACGTCTTATTGACAGCGTAACTATGGGAAGAATCAAATCTCACAAGAAAACACTACGGACTACGGATGTGGGCACATCTACATATGTGTGCTCCATTCATCTTTGTGATGCTGGCGGCTATTTTTCTTATCTCTGGTGATCATCAAAGATCACCTCACGTCGATTGGAAGTAGTCTGGGCACGCAGCAGCACTGCTCTGAAATACAAGTGCAATGGATCGAACACGCAATCGCAATCAGTCAAGTGGCGCTAATTCTTTCCTCGAGGAAACTTTTTTTTCGTAGATTTTGGCTCAATGCAGACGCTACTTTTTCGAGATTAAGCAAGAAACCGCATCCGAGTGTAATTTTTTGTTGATGAACGATCTCCGGTACTTTTACGACCTGGAGTGACGTAGGCTGAGTTTTTTGTTTTTTTTTTAAGGTGAAGTAGTAAGGATGATTGTAATATCCGTAGATATCTAGAAAATCCAAAAATTTTATAGAAAAGTATATACATTTGTAATTCGTTGTAGAATTCTTCTTCTTCTTCTTTTTCATCTTGGTTTCGGGGCTCCCCTGTAAGTACCGCTATTGGGTACCGAAGGCTCACCCCACTGGCTTGACCCTTTAGGGTATAACGCCATAAAGTAAGTAAAGTTTTAATCCACGTAATTATAAAAACACACAATTATTCCGCGAGACAACCATTGGTAGAAGAATTCATCTAATTCGTGTTGTGCGAGTGCAGCGTTTTAAAGTGTCAAAAAAACCAAATTTGACATTTTCAGAAACAGACATTTGAATTGCGCAATAGTACATACGATTTCCGGCCTGCATTTTTTAATTTTATTTTCTTTTCTGCTGAGTAATTTACATTCATGCGCACCCAATTAATATATATGTCCTCAAATCTATTGTTTTTTTACATATAGTATTAGGTCTTCTTTCACGTGAATCTTCTTCCTTTTTATGCCGTTTTAAAGTCATGCGGTTGGTATTTCATGTAAATTAAGGGCTTTTCCGTTGTACGTACATCTGAATCTCTTTTTACACGATTAATTCAATTTTAGACATTTCTTTAAAATGATTTTACTCACCTCAACACGGTCCGTTTTTCATGTTTCCCCTCTCCCATTTGGAACTTATCTACCGCATAAAAAAACCCTGTAGCCGGTTCATGTAGCTCGAAAATGATTATCGAACGATCGAATTGTTATGGAATTTCTATAGTAAATCCAACGTTAGACTATCGTTTTCGAGCTACATGAACCGGCCCCTGGTTGCACTGTGATTAGCAAAAATCTGCAATGTATTAAAGAAGAGTGCAACTAGACATACGTAGTGTGGTCCCAGTATTCGCGGCCTAAGGTAGAAGAAGGAGTGAGAGAGGAAAAGACAGTGGTTATTTTCGATATATTCTCCCTTAATTTCAACACATTTTCCCATCTTTTAATAATTGCTTTAATACTTTAATTGAAGATTTGTCTTCAAAATGCTGTCTAACCGCGAATCCGATTTCAGTTTGGCAAATAAAGAATAGTCACTTGGGGCCAAGTCTGGACTGTAAGGATTCTTCGAAGCCGCATTTCTTAACAGCAGCCTTTGAAATAGTAGTACTTTGTAAGGGCGCATAACGGAGGAGGATATTCCTGATGCTAACTTATTTAAATATCAATTTTTAACTAGCAAAAATGGTATTGCTATAATATAATATGAAGGTGGAGTTTGTTTACGAACAACAACATTTTGAGAGTTTCAAACTGCGATTCATTCGGCTGTGCAGAATACGGCGGCATACGCTGGCGTGCTTTTCCAATGAAACGCCTTTTCTTAATGGGTGGTGCAATCAGGGCTGTGGCCAAATAATGGTTTTAGGAAGGGCCAACAATTTTGTTGAAAGAACAAACATAAACTTTCATAAATGTTAAAACATAATTAAGAGTTACAGACAATTTTTAATTTAAGTAAATAAATAAGATAGAAACTAAATTAATTGTAACTCCGCCCCCCCCTGATTTTCTTATACGTATGCCAAGGCTGTACATAGCATTATAGGGCATCCCCTGAGCTTTGTCCGCACCATTAAAAACACTTCGTTGAAATTCTCCATAAAACATTCTTAAATTTTGTGGAAAGTTAAAATAAATTCTGTTGCGATGCGGTTAACAATTTCTCAATAAAAGTAAGATGAAAAAAATGAACTATTATGTGAGTGAGCTGTGAAGAGAAGTGAAACAATCAGAAATTCTAAAGAAGGCGCCTTTTGTTTCTTTTTTTTCGATTAAAAAAATTAAGTTCATTATAATCGCGATACTTCCTCTTTACGAAGGGAAGAGTTCACCATGCTAGCTTTTCTATATTTGTAATCGAAAAAAGTAACCTGCAACAAGCACCAGGCACCAGTTGCAGTTGCACCAGTTGCACAGCTAAAGCCCGGTGCAACGCGTACCCCCACTAAAATCTTCCCGTCCCCCAGAGGGTACGTATACCACACTTTGGAAAACACTGCCATATGGCCTTAATTGAAGCAGATTTTCTATTGAATTCAAATCCGAAAATCGTAATGACAAATCCAGGGGAATTTGATGTTCATGAACCAAATTTTAATATCCTTTACAGAGAAAATTTTAATAAAAAGGGGGGGAAAGACTTCAGTCAAAATTAAGAGTGGTTTTAATCTTCAAGACGCATTCACCAAATATTGGCAATCAGTGGTAAATTTAAAACGAGCCAAAAAACTAAGCCTTACCAGAGTACACAGTACTGGTCCAATATAATCTATTCTGATCAAAAGCGGTTTAATTTAGATGAGTCTGACGATTGCCGATTATATTGGTGACATTCAGTCGGAATTTCGGCCGTGATACGCTAATAGTATGGGTAGCATTCAACTTGTATGGTAATACCACCATATGCTGGATTTCAATAAAAATTAAGACAAAATATTACATGGACTTCTCTGGATTTTGTTCTGTTTGATTTTGCCGATGGTAATCATTACGAAGACGGAATTTACCAGCACGATAATGCGAGAGTCCACACTGCAAAACAATTGCAACCTACTATTATCCATAAATGCAGAGCATTGCCATTCATGAAAAAAATATTTTTGGGAATTTTTCAAAATGCTCACTGTATATATTTTTCGAATGAATTTTCTTTTCTGTTTACAATAAGGGAGATTCTACTCATCCGGTAGAAATTTCTAAATTTTTTGAGATATTTCTCCAGTTTTTTTGTGGATATTTCTCCAGTTTTTTTTGTCTTTATAAAGCACTATATTCTGAAATTTAGATAAAAATGTGTACCCAAAATTTACGTTTTTACTTTCGATTTCTCCATTTGATTTGTAAATGAAATATCAACTACTCTTTGCCTTACTGTTTGTTGCGTTTCACCTCAATGTGGTATATATGTATAAAAACTGTGTGTACGAAATGTACACATACATGGCTTGACCTATACTGATTTTCCTGCACTCACTGTCGGTTAGTTTTATGATTAATTCAAATATTTCGAAGGTTGTTTTAGAAATTGAAAGATGATAAATTAGAGGAAGTATGGTCCGTTTTGGACAATGTCAGCGTCCAGAAGACCCAGGAGGTACGTGATCTTCTTGGTTAAACAAGGAATACTCTACTTTCTTTTCCACAATCTTCTCCAGGGATGAAAAACCATCGAAAAAGTGTTGTTTTCAAAAATCAAATTATATGCGAGAAATATGTTAGCTAAATGATCAGACCGATTTTCAAGATAGTAGTCCGTTATTAAATTCAGATGTGTTTGACCATTAGACATGAATACTAAATACCAGTTGAAAATTTGATCTTGATAATGCCTTAAATCAGACGAAATACTTCTGTTGTTTAATATTATTATTAATTATTATTAAATACATAGTACACATTTTTGTGGAATTTGAAAAACAAGTGTTTTCATTAATACTAGTCCATTTTTTGGTGCATTTCATGCAGTTCAACATTTTCATAAAGTTTTTGAACAGAAGATGTTAGAATTCTTTGCGTTATATAAATAAAATATAGAGTCTCTAAGAGTTTCCTAACTTTCAAAGCCAAAAGCTCTGGAAGTTCTCTGAAAAAAAAAACTGAGAAAATTTCGGAGATACTCTGAATTCTTTTGTCTTAATCTCAAAATAAACAAATTTAGTGTGGATTTACACTTTTCATAGATTATAAATCAAGCGTCTCGCTTTTATTCCTATTTTCGTAAATCTGTTTGGCCTGCCAACAAGACACAACATATTTTTATGGCTTTATGCCACGCCATAGAACTTATCTACACGGAAATTAAGATTACGATCTGAATAAACAGGCTAACACTTGAATACCTTTTTAAATTGCAAAGTGTATGTCTATCGCAGACCTGCAGATGTATCTTACAGACATGGGCACTTTTAATTTCTTAATTTCATAGATATTTTCCCTCCTACACAATTATGTACCTGATCATTTAACAAGGCATATCGAATTTAGAAATCTTTAAATCGATTCGAAATCTCTGGGAAAAAATTCAATTTTACCGTAAACTGCGTGTACAGATTTATATCTGTAAAGAGCTTAGAAAAAGCAAAGGGAACCGAATGAAAACGGGCATCAGGCACAAGCAAAGTAATTGATACGGCAAAAAGTTTGCACGTGGGCGATAATCAACTATAACTAGACGAACCGCTTTCATACAGACCTAATTACACGGCAGGTAATTAAACCACAGAACAGTGTGAGACCGTGGCGGCTCGATTCATAACAAGTAGGAAAGCCATACCAAACAACAAGAACTCTAAGAGTTTACCTTTCATAACAAACACAAGAAATACAGCTACTGACACGTCTGTCTCAATTAAATCACCGGAGCCCGGAGCATGGGGCAAGATCGCACAGAAGATTATAAATGTAGACGGAATAAGTATCCCACGAATCGACAAAAATGTATGAATAATTTATGCTAAGAGTGTTAGGCGAGAGTTGCATGTGAATTATTTTGACATTTACTCACCTCTGTAGTCGACTTCGTCGTACAATCCAGACACAGTTGGTAGTGCCCAGAAGGGCTCCTCCGGATATACCATCATCATTGGGTATTTTTTAAACGTTATTTTGAGTCGAGTCTATTACAGTCGGTTGTGTACACAAAATTTTATATGGAACCACCAAATTACACTAATTCACCTATAAAATTTCGAATGATGTGAATTAAAGAAGAAAGTAACATTGCAAAATGAAATAGTAAACATTAGTACTACTAGACAGATTTTTTTATTGATGAGATTAGCTGAACTGTTTTTGGAAACCTATTTCGAGTGCATATACGTAGTGTAGTCCGAGTATTCGTGACGTCGAAGAGTTCAAATCAAAATTTCCTGGAACCCTTTTCTTATCTGATACCCTAAACCTTTTTGAGAGGGCATAAAAACCGCTCTCGGGACAATACACTCAAACAGTTGAAATAGTGATTTGAAAAGTGAAATGATCTTGCCTAGAAAAGCGAAAGTGCCAAAAATTGAATGCCGTACTGTAATAACATTTTTAACCAAAGATGGATTGATGGCGACGGAGATCAAAGAGTGGATGGATCGTGTATATGGAGAATTTTCACCATCATTTTCGATGGTTTAACATTGGTCAAAGCTCTTTCGCTGGAGACAGGAGTCATTTGAAAATTATCCACGCTGTGGAGGGCCAGTAACGGTAGTTACGCAGGACAACGTGGATTTGGTCGAGCAAGTTGTTCTGATGGACCAGCGGTTAAAGGCAAACGAAATTGCAGAACAAACTGGTATATCGAAACCAAGTGTTCTCCGGATTCTTCTTGAACATTTGGGTCTGACAAAAATCAGCCCAAGATGGGTACCGCGAATTCTTTCCTCAGTGCAGAATGTACAGTGTGTTGAGTGCTGTCAGCAATTTTTGAAGTTGTGTAAAGACGACGTACACAGTGTTCTCCAAAGGATTGTGACAGAGAGATGTTGTTTCTTTGCCACAGCCTTTGTCCAAAAGGGATTTAATGGAGTAGCATCGCCTCAGAAAACTAGTGCCGAGAAAAGCGAGGGTCATACAAAGCACCAAAAAGGTCATGGCAACAGTTTTCTGGGCTACTGAAGATATTCTCCTATTCTCTTCAAGGAATGTAATACCGTTGTAAATGCCACATATTATGCTGAAATTCTACGAAAGTTACGTAAAGCCACTATCGAAAAAAGGAGAGGAAAACTGCCCCGAAAATTACTGCCCTTACACGATAATGCGCCTGCACACACTGCTCTTATTTCAAAGGCTGCTGTTAAAGATGCGGCTTCGAGGAATTTTATCATCCACTTTACAGTACAGACTTAGCCCCAAGTGACTATATTTTATTTGCCAAACTAAAATCAAATTTGCCGGAAAGAAAGTTTAATTCCGACGAAGAAATGCATGAGACGGTTAGGCAGCATTTAGAAGACAAATCTTCAGACTATTATTTTAATGGTATTAAAGCAATTTTATTAAAAGATATGAATAATGTGTTGAAATAAAGGGAGAATATATCGAGAAATAACCACTGTCTTTTTCCTCATCATTATTGATGCAAATGTACCTATTCAAAACAAGAATTGAATCTGTGTGAATCTGAACAGAGGATAGATAGTTTTACTTGAAGCTAAAAGTTAGGTTCGTATCGCAATGACTTAGTTAGGATTAACATGGAAATTTAATTTAGAAAAGTAGTGAAATGCATTTAGGAAGAATTATATAACAGACTTGTGTCTAATATAATAAGAGAAAAGAGAATCAAAGATAACACAAAGGAGCGTTCAAAGTAATTAAGACCTACAATTAGAATGAGTAGGAAATTTTGCTTTATCCAAAAGTTACACAGAGGTAGCAGCTCTAATTCAATATTTTTAAGCAACCTGCCGGTTAGTGTAGGCACATTATTGCCGGCTTTTGACTCCAAAATTTCTTCCCAAACTTCAAAAATATCTCTAGCTTCATGTGTTTTCATCATTTTAAGCCTTTCTACGAAAATTATTTTATCTTTTTTATCCAGCGGGTGAGTTTAACATTTACAATATACCGAGGCTGAGATCAATCGCAATATGCTCGTTCTAGCTACAAAAGTACGAGATTTAGGTATTTTTTATTCATAATAAAAATTTAGAGATTTCTAATGAATTTTCTAGGCCATCTTGAAACAGGCTTTTTAGGCTCTGTGCTCATTTAAGAGAAAGTTCGCATAATTTTTCATCACTCTTTTTGACTACATTACATTATCTTGTCTTTATTATTCGATAGTAATTTTTGTTCTAATATAATAATGTCTACTACATTTGAACAATATTTTGATGGGAAAAAACAATAGATGAAATTTATAACGAAATTATTAAATATGAATAAAATTCCTATTCCTTGCAGCCTTCTTTTGGAGCCTTCCTGGGGGTGCAACAACTTGCGGCCTTTTTGCAAGACGCGTAGCGTTTTATTTTACGGCAAAGGAAACAATTGCGTACTAATAGTATACTTTATTTAAGACAGATGAAGAATTTATATGACGATGGTATGGAAAGACGCCTAGCATAAAGGCCTCAAAGTCGAAATCCCTGAAGGAGTGATATGGTTGAAGTATCTGAAAATCTTCAAGGTGTGAGTTAAGGTAATGATGATGATGAACAAATCAATGAAAGAATAATACTAGAGATAAAATACTAATTTTTAACAATTTAAAGGTTGTTGATTTGTATTTAAACAATATTTATCTGCAACTATTTTGGATAAATCCGCAAAAAAATTGCGAATAAATGAAGTAAATTTTTTATAAGGTTGGAGTGATGGAAAGATAAATGTTCAATGCACCAATAATCGATTGGGTTGAGGCGTAAGTCTTCAGATTAGCTCCTCTATGTGTGTAAGTTGGATTCTTGCATATTGAAATCCGACATGCCAAATTTTGTTCGCATAATTCATGTGGCTTCCACTGGTCCAACTTCCTTTTTTTTTCAAGTTTATGACTGTCGAATCGTCTGCCATTTCACGCGTCGACTGATGTTTGTCGGATTCCATTCCTTAATTTCGTCTGTTCACACCACTTTTTCATGTCTAAGTTCATATTGAAAACTAAAGTCTTCTTCAGTATAGAATTGTTTGAACCATTGGTAAATCGCTTTTTCGCTTATGAATATCTCTTTGAAAACATTGCTCATATTCCGGTGAACCACGTAAATATTTATATAACATTATTTGACGAGGATTCAAATTTTCCACTATAATCTTGACCACTTTAAAAAAAAAAACATAATTAATATTCACTTGTTACAATGACTTTAGGATATCGGAACTACATATATACATCCCGCAGGGCCTTCATTTGATCCTACTCTAAAATTGTCATTTCATCTGAACCAAACCAATATAAGAATAGAGAACGTGACGACGGAAAAAATACATTCCAACAAAAGATTTTTAAAATTTTTAAAAAATTGAAATTTCATTCCATAATATCAAGATTTTGCGAAGTTGGAAGCATACTATTACTCCAATACTGCATAAACTACTGGATTTGTTGTGCTTTGTAAAAACTGCTCAAATAAAAATGTATAGAAGACTTTCATTTGTATTTTATGAACAAGCAATCTTTTACATTTTAAGGGCTCATGTTAAAATTATTTTCTCATAAATATTTTTAAATTGCTTCAGAGGTCACATCTCCTGATGTTCCCAGGGTCTTTGAATAGAAGTTTTTTGTGCTAACAAAAAATAAGAAGAACTCTTGGTGGAACTTTGATTTAAAAATCAAAAATCAGAGAACATTTCACTTATTTTAGTTCCACTGAAACTAGAAATTTGAAAAAAACTTTTTTAAGATGGAATAGCTAGCAAATTGTTAGTGAGGTTTTTGGGTGCCTCTGTGAGTATCCATAGCATGACGGACTAGGCCAGGGCCATGCCGACTGGATCGGTGCCTTACCGTCAGATCGAAACACTCCAAAAATTTTTCTAAATGTTAGCAATTTGCTAGCTATTCCATTTTAAATAATTTGTCCAAATTTCTTGTTGCATTGGAACAAAAGTTTGTTGTAATTGGCAACCCGATCTGGTGTAAACGCAACCGGCTACTGTTGAATCCTGTTAAATCCCAATGCATTACATTTTATGATCGTACACGTGATGTAAACGATATTCCCCATGCCATCTAGAATGAGGTGTCGCTTCCGATGCAGACCAGTGTTGTAAGTCTTGGTATTGTGTTTGCACAATAAAATGAAATTTTGTGACTATGTAAACTCGAAGATCACTAAGATCTATGGTGGTTTACGTATACTAGCTATCAGCTAGTTTTCCACCTAGGCGGGCTCCCTTAGAGTTAGTGAAAGCTTTTATATTATTCTACTTTTCGTTTGGAAACATGGTGTTCCCTAAGTTAGATATTGTCTGCTGTACTCGCAAAATGGAAGACGCCCTCAATGACTGTGTAAGATTCGTCTATGGATTGCGAAGATTTGACCATGTTTCTGAATTTCGATCCTGTATATGTGGTTGTTCTTATGCGTCTTATCTTAAAAGAAGATGTCTGGTATTCTTGTAATCCCTACTAAACACTAACGACCCTGAGTATCTAATGGAGTTGATCTCGCCAACTGCCTCACGCCGTAACAAGAACTTGATGATACCGCGGTTTCACGAAACTAATAGAGGTTTCTTACCCTGTCCAATCTAGTTGTCTTTGGAATGACCTCCCCTTCAGTGTTCAGTCGGCTGGGACTGTCAGTGCATTCAAGAGGATCGTAAGGGAACAGGTACCGTAACCTAACCCATTATTCTACACCCTTGCTTCACAAATAAGCCATTGTTCAGCTACTCAAGAGCATTGACTATTTTAATTTTTCTTTAGTTTGTAATTATTTTTTCCCTTATTTCTTTTAAGTTTTTAGTTTATTATATTTTTTCCTTTCCTATTATAATTAGGCGCATTTCCACTACCGTTATGAATTCTAGTTAGCTTTGTTCCGTTGTTCTTATTCTGTACTAAAATAAGTTAACGTATCTTGTGTACATTGACCAAAAATAAACTTTTTATTATTACTATTATCCTGGTAGAAAGTGAGCCAAAACGGGCAACTCCTTCACAAGATAGTCGCATAAAAATTGTAATTTCTTGTTTATTAAATAAAAGTCCTTCCTTCCAGTGCTAACACAAAATGATATATTATACGTAAATTCTGTACTCAAAAAAATTGTTTCACATCAAAGTATTTACAATAAGTACGTCTTTTTTCAAAAATGTCTATATAATATACAAAATATATATAAATATAATATACAGCAAATGTAAAGGGGCGGCGGGATATCTAGAAAAGTTAAGCTTTCGGAGGAACATTCTTTGGACAGAGCAAAGGACGAATTTCGCAGTGACCTTGAGCTTGACCCAGGTTTAATTTTAGGAGTCACTTGGAGGTCAACTTAATATTTTTAATGTAATACTCCTTTTTTGACACCAGAAATGCATTGAGCGTGAAAGTTAATCTTCAAATATGTGGTTTATATACGGGCCAAAGCGACCTACAGGGGTCACCTCAAGGTCAAATCACCCCTTGAATTTACACTCAGTAGGAAAACCATTTGAGGCAAAAGTTGTGTGACACCAAAATTACTATATTGGCTTTAATTGCTCTCAAAGAGAAGTGAAAATGTTCTATTCGTGGGAGAGTTGCGTATTAAAATGCATTTGTACTGAGAAAGATTTTAAATGTCAGTCTCCGAGGACTGGCGACACACTCAAGGTGTTAATTCCTTTAAAAAGCACCTGAAGAAGAGTTGTACGAGTATTCGAAACGGTGAAATTATTAAATGATAATGAAATTATTTTAATAGACTATTCAATACAAACTTATTACATTCCATTTTCCCCAACATCTGGGGTATAACATTATTGGTCTAAATCAATTATAGGTTCCTTTCTTGTATTTTCTCTCTCCTTTTCGGAATTTTTTAGCTTATAAACGACTTATAGTTTTGCATTCGTTTGTTCTTTCTCTCGGACTATGCTGGTTTTTGTTTCTATTACCTACGACAATTGCGTCATATGTTTGCCGTCGATATCTCCTATTTCCCTCCTTCGTTTACGTTTCACATAAGTAAATTGTCCAAATTGTCACCTTTTAAAACTGATAACTAAATGGTTTTTTTGTAGTTGGTGTACAGATGTGGGAGTAGGTAGTTAAATGCAAGACGAGATATCTGTAATTATTTAAAGAAGTATCTTGAAAGCGATCCGTGAAATCTTTCAGTTAAATTTCAAATGAAAAGGATCGAGGTGTTTTTCTTCTCGTGTTTTGTGAGTTCCCAGAGGAGGCGATTATGTGCAGTAAGATGGGTGTTAATAGGCGATATGTAAGCAATATAAATGATATTGGAAGCAACACGGAATGTTGAGCGATATAAGTATTTTCTGAGATAATTGAGGTGAGGTGATAAGAAAATAATTACTTATTTTTTTGCTGGCCACGCCATTAAAGGTTCGTACTCAATATCTGTTTTCAATGCGTTATACTTTTCACAGGTCACCTTGAAGATGTATAAAAGTGAGGAGAGGTACTGCAGCAGAATCCTCACTTTGCTAAAAAATTTTCTTTGATCTTCTTTGTGTATTATTGAAGAGGATCATACTGTGGCAAGTGTTCTTAAAAGCAAAGTATCTAAAAGCAAAACAAAATAAAAACTTTGCTGCCAATAGCAATTTGAGAAAAAGCAAAATAAAACGGACGACAGTTTTCCTAGAGTAAAACAAAGTAGAACTATTTTTTAGTTCATTTTGAGCGTAATAACAAGGCTAGGAGCAAGAGGAAGTACAGAGAAAATATTAGAGAAATTTAAGAAATGGTTTTTAAAGGTAATAACAATATCAGAAAAGCTCTGTTTATCAAGATTATAAACAATATTTGTTTCAGGTTATGTGGTACATGAAAAGAGTGTAGAACTCGTTAAAAGGATGGGTTCTTTGGAATACGAAGGATCTCAGTATGAAGAAATGAAGAGTGAAATGGAAACGGATTTTTCGGGTTTCGAGTTTGTAATTGAGATATCCCAGAAATCTTATAGAATTAGATAACTTCGTCACGTGATCGGAAAGAACAACCATACGAAATACCTTATGTGAAAGTTATAGTTTATAGCATTTACACTTCAAAAATAACCAAATC
>QYTT01089064.1:20375-55842 GCA_006980735.1 Dasypogon diadema | reverse complement strand
CGGCAAAGGAAACAATTGCGTACTAATAGTATACTTTATTTAAGACAGATGAAGAATTTATATGACGATGGTATGGAAAGACGCCTAGCATAAAGGCCTCAAAGTCGAAATCCCTGAAGGAGTGATATGGTTGAAGTATCTGAAAATCTTCAAGGTGTGATTTAAGGTAATGATGATGACGAACAAATCAATGAAAGAATAATACTAGAGATAAAATACTAATTTTTAACAATTTAAAGGTTGTTGATTTGTATTTAAGCAATATTTATCTGCAACTATTTTGGATAAATCCGCAAAAAAATTGCGAATAAATGAAGTAAATTTTTTATAAGGTTGGAGTGATGGGAAGATAAATGTTCAATGCACCAATAATCGATTGGACTGAGGCGTAAGTCTTCAGATTAGCTCCTCTATGGGTGTGAGTTGGATTCTCGCATATTGAAATCCGACATGCCAAATTTTCTTCGCATAATTCATGTGTTACACTGGTCCAACTTCCTTTTTTTCACGTTTATGATTGTCGAATGGTCTGCCATTTCACGCATCGACTGATGTTTGTCGGTTTCCATTCCTTAATTTCGTCTCTTCTCACCACTTTTTCATGTTTACCCCTAAGTTGATATTAAAAACTAAAGTCTTCAATATAGAATTGTTTGAACCATTGGTAAATCGCTTTTTCGCTTATGAATATCTCTTTGAAAACATTGCTCATATTCCGGTGAACCACGTAAATATTTATATAACATTATCTGACGAGGATTCAAATTTTCCACTATAATCTTGACCACTTTAAAAAAAAAACATAATTAATATTCACTTGTTACAATGACTTTAGGATATCGGAACTACTTATATACATCCCGCAGGACCTTCATTTGATCCTACTCCAAAATTGTCATTTCATCTGCACCAAACCAATATAAGAATAGATAACGTGACGATGGAAAAAATACATTCCAACAAAAAAATTTTAAAATTTTTAAAAAATTGAAATTTCATTTCAAAATAATCAGGATTTTGCGAAGTTGGAAGCATACTATTACTCCAATAATGCTACAACTACTGGATTTGTTGTGCTTTGTAAAAACTGCTTAAATAAAAATGTACAGAAGACTTTCATTGTTATTTTATAAACAAGCAATCTTTTACATTTTAAGGACTCATTTTAAAATTATTTTCTCATAAATCTTTTTAAATTGCTTTAGAAGTCACATCTCCTGGTGTTCGCAGGGTCTTTGAATAGAAGTTTTTTGTATTAACGAAAAAGAAGAAGAACTTTTGGTGGAACTTTGATTTAAAATCAAAAATCAAAAATCGGAGAATATTTCACTTGTTCCACTGAAACAAGAAATTTGGAAAAAATTTTTGAAGGTGGAATAGCTAGCAAATTGTTCATGAGATTTTCGGATGCCTCAGTGAGTGTCATGTCGGAATAGGCCAGGGCCATGCCGACGAGATCGGTGCCTTACTCAAAAAAATTTTTTTCTAATGTTAGCAATTTGCTAGCTATTCCATTTTCAATAATTTGTCCAAATTTCTTGTTTCATTGGAACCCGCAAAATGGAAGTGGCTCTCAATGACTGTGTAAGATTCGTCTATGGATTGCGAAGATTTGACCATGTTTCTGAATTTCGATCCTGTATATGTGGTTGTTCTTATGCGTCTTATCTTAAAAGAAGATGTCTGGTATTCTTGTAATCCCTACTAAACACTAACGACCCTGAGCATCTAATGGAGTTGATATCGCCAACTGCCTCACGCCGTAACAAGAACTTGATGATACCGCGGTTTCACGAAACTAATGGAGGTTTCTTACCCTGTCCAATCTAGTTGTCTTTGGAATGACCTCTCCTTCAGTGTTCAGTCGGCTGGGAGTGTGAGTGCATTCAAAAAGCTCGTAAGGGACCAGGTACCGTAACCTAACCCATTTTTCTACACCCTTGCTCCACAAATAAGCCATTGTTCAGCTACTCAGGAGCATTGACTATTTTAATTTTTCTTTAGTTTGTAATTATTTTTCCCTTATTTCTTTTTAGTTTTTAGTTTATTACGTTTTCCTTTCCTATTATAATTAGGCTCATTTACCACTACTGTTATGAATTCTAGTTAGCTTTGTTCCGTTGTTCTTATTCTGTACTAAAATAAGTTTAACGTATCTTGTGTACATTGACCAAAAATAAACTTATTATTATTATTATTATCCTGGTAGAAAGTGAGCCAAATCGGGCAACTCCTTCACAAAATAGCCGCATAAAAATTTTAATTTCTTGTTTATTAAATAAAAGTCCTTCCTTCCAGTGCTAACACAAAATGATATATTATACGTAAATTCTGTTCTCCAAAAAATTGTTTCACATAAAAGTATTTACGATATGTACGTCTTTTTTCACAAATGTCTATATAATATACAAAATATATATAAATATGATATACAGAAAACGTAAAGGGATGACGGAATATCTAGAAAAATAAAGCTTTCGGAGGAACATTCTTTGGACACACCAAAGGGCGAATTTGGCAGTGACCTTGAGCTTGACCCAGGTTTAATTTTAGGAGTCACTTGGAGGTCAACTTAATATTTTTAATGTAATATTCCTTTTTTGACACCAGAAATGGATTGAGCGTGAAAGTTAATCTTCAAATATGTGGTTTATATACGAATACGGGCCAAAGCGACCTACAGGGGTCACCTCAAGGTCAAATCACCCCTTGAATTTACACTCAGTAGGAAAACCATTTGAGGCAAAAGTTGTGTGACACCAAAATCACTATATTGGCTTTAATTGCTCTCAAAGAGAAGTGAAAATGTTCTATTCGTGGGAGAGTTGCGTATTAAAATGCATTTGTACTGAGAAAGATTTTAAATGTCAGTCTCCGAGGACTGGCGACACACTCAAGGTGTTAACTCTTTTAAAAAGCACCTGAAGACGAGTTGCACGAGTATTCGAAACGGTGATATTATTAAATGATAATGAAATTATTTTAATAGACTATTCACTACAAACTTATTACATTCCATTTTATCCAACATCTGGGGTATAACATTATTGGTCCAAACCCATTACAAGTTCCTTTCTTGTTTTTTCTCTCTCTTTTTTTGGAATATATTAGCTTATAAAGGACTTATAACTTTACATTGGTTTGTTCTTTCTCTCGGACTATGCTGGTTTTTGTTCTATCACCTACGACAATTGCGTCATATGTTTGCCGTCGATATCTCCTATTTCCCTCCTTCGTTTACGTTTCACATAAGTAAATTGTCTAAATTGTCACCTTTTAAAACTGATAACTAAATGGTTTTTTTTGTAGTTGGTGTACAGATGTGGGAGTAGGTAGTTAAATTCAAGACGAGATATCTGTAATTATTTAAAGAAGTATCTTGAAAGCGATCCGTGAAATCTTTCATTTAATTTTCAAATGAAAAGGATCGAGGTGTTTTTCTTTTCGTTTGTTGTGAGTTCCCAGAGGAGGCGATTATGTGCAGTAAGATGGGTGTTAATAGGCGATATGTAAGCAATATAAATGATATTGGAAGCAACACGGAATATTGAGCGATATAAGTATTTTCTGAGATAATTGAGGTGAGGTGATAAGAAAATAATTATTTTTTTGCTGGCCACGCCATTAAAGGTTCGTACTCAATATCTGTTTTTAATGCGTTATACTTTTCACAGGTCACCTTGAAGATGTATAAAAGTGAGGAGAGGTACTGCAGCAGAATCCTCACTTTGCTAAAAAATTTTCTTTGATCTTCTTTGTGTATTATTGAAGAGGATCATACTGTGGCAAGTGTTCTTAAAAGCGAAGTATCTAAAAGCAAAACAAAATAAAAACTTTGCTGCCAATACCAATTTGAGAAAAAGCAAAATAAAACGGACGACAGTTTTCCTAGAGTAAAACAAAGTAGAACAATTTTTTATTTCATTTTGAGCGTAATAACAAGGCAAGGAGAAAGAGGAAATAGAAAGAAAATATTAGAGCAATTTAAGAAATGGAGTTTTAAAGGTAATAACAATATCAGAAAAGCTCTGTTTATCAAGATTATAAACAATATTTGTTTCAGGTTATGTGGTACATGAAAAGAGTGTAGAACTCGTTAAAAGGATGGGTTCTTTGGAATACGAAGGATCTCAGTATGAAGAAATGAAGAGTGAAATGGAAACGGATTTTTCGGGTTTCGAGTTTGTAATTGAGATATCCCAGAAATCTTATAGAATTAGATAACTTCGTCACGTGATCGGAAAGAACAACCATACGAAATACCTTATGTGAAAGTTATAGTTTATAGCATTTACACTTCAAAAATAACCAAATCAACACCGAATGCAACCATTTCAAAACCATGTGCAACCACTTCAAAACCATATGCAACCAGATCAAAATCACTTGCAACTTTTTCAAAAATGCAAGAACTTTTTCAAATTCAATAACAACTATTTTAATTTCTGATAGCAACTATTTCCATTTATTAACAACCCTTTCAAATACAAAAACGACTCTTTCAAATTCAATTGAAACCATTTCAAAAACAAATATAACTGTGTAGCAGTATTAGAAATATTTTACATTTCGTGTATATAGTATATATGAGTAATTTGGCAGCTCTGAAGAGGATCTCTTTTGTGTACATTCCTAAGAGGTCTCAACTTAATCTCTCACCCGCGGCGGCAGAAGACAGCTTTACTAGCATTACGTTCATTACGTAGTTGTTACAGTTATTTTGTCGCAATGTTTGCAGGTTTTGTTTAATAATGTTAATGAGATTTCGATCATTTTGCTTTTCTTCACAAAGTAACCGCCTAGCTGAAGTTTTGATTTTGGAAAATGCATTTTCTATTGGATTAAGCATAGGCGAATAAGGAGGTAAAAATTTAAGGAAAAAGTATTTGCTGTAGATGATATCACGAACTTCTGCGGTTTTATGTATTCGCGCATTGTCCATAATAAACCAAGCACCATCCATTTCTCGGTCGTCACTGAAAATTTGAACCAACTCTCTTAGTAAAATGCAAAACTTTGTCGAGTTACAAATACAGTCTGAAATTATTTCAAAATGTTTGAACCATTGCGAATTTATACCGGCTATTAGAGTCACATTTCTCCCTCTGATAATTGGCTTTCGCCTATGCTTTCTATTTATATTTATTTTTGAAATGGTTTAAATGGAATTTGAAAGGGTTGTTTTTGTATTTGAAAAAGTTGTAATTGGCATTGAAAGGGTTGTTAATAAATAGAAATAGTTGCTTTCAGAAATTGAAATAGTTGTTATTGGATTTGAAAAAGTTGTTGCATTTTTGAAAAAGTTGCAAGTGATTTTGATCTGGTTGTGCATGGTTTTGAAATGGTTGCATTCGGTGTTGATTTGGTTACTTTTGAAGTGTAAATGCTATAAATAAAATTGTTAAACGTTTAAATTTATTTACGAATGAGTTAAATAAATGTGCGAATGCTATATGTTTGTTTGCCTCCTGCGTTCCTTTCGAGCGTCAAAGAGTAGCTCCTACCTCACCCTCACCTCCATGGTTTAACAGGGAGCTGAAAGCTTTGAAAAATAGGAAGAATAGGCATGGAAGGTCTTTCTCAGAACTAGAGACCCTTCGGATCACCAGAAATTTGTTGCGTGCTACGATGAATTTAAAGCTTATTCATCTACTTTTTACGAGGAGTTCATTGTCAGCATTCGTGATGATCTTTATAAGGATCCACGTGCCTTTTATAAATTTGTCAACATTAAGAGAAAAACTGATAATTATCCTACAACCATGTCTTTGGATGGACATTCTAGCAGTGATACGTTTGATATCTGCAATATGTTTGCTACTTTTTTCGAAAAAGCGTTTCGTCCTCCTGACTTTGTGCCAGATTGATGGCCATCCATGTGTAGCTGACATATCTCCCTTCTTCTCTGACGGAATTATTAATGCTCATATCGACAACCTTGCCTTTGATTTCACAGCGGGATCAGACGGAGTGCCTCCGGCGGTGGTTAAGTCATGTTCCGGGGCTTTGGTTGTTCCCTTGCGCATTCTTTTCCAAAACCCTCTCAGTAGCGGATGTTTTCCAAAACCTCCTTCATCATACCTATTCACAAAAAAGGTGACAGAAACGAAATTTCTAATTACAGGCCTATAGCTAAATTGTCCTGTATACCTAAACTGTTGGAATCCATTGTTTATTCCCAGTTGTCTCCGCAATGCAAAGGGGCTCTCTCGGCTGCTCAGCATGGTTTTATATCAGGTAGGTCTACTACCACAAACTTACTTGAATTTACTTCTAATACCATTTCAGGTTTTGGTAAAAATCTGCAAACAGACTGTTACTGTATCTATACAGATTTCAGCAAAGCGTTTGAAAAATTGTCGCATTCAGTCATTATGCTCAAGTTGAATAATCTAGGGTTTCCTAGTTTACTCTTGGAGTGGATCCGCTCATATCTATCTGAAAGATACTGTCGGGTTCTTTTCCGTGGTTCCCAGTCAAGGGTCATAGAGGCAACATCTGGGGTTCCTCAGGGTAGCCACCTTGGCCCGCTTGGTCCTTTCAATTGACGATATTGTGCACCTTTTAAGGCATTCTAAGGCGTTAATTTATGTTGACGACATGAAGACTATAGCGCGACTATATTTCGTACGACTACACATTTTCTACTAACAATATTCCTCGCGTTCAGTCTGTCATTGATCTAGGTGTGAAGTTTGACTTCAAGCTTGATTTCGCTTCCCACATCAACTATGCTGTTTCTAAAGGTAATTCCATGCTGGGCTTCATAAAACGCTGGTCCAAAGAGTTCTCTGATCCTCAGGTATCTTTAACAGTATATAACTCGTACGTCCGACCATTTCTTGAGCACGCTTACCAGGTGTAGAATCCTTCCTACAATGGTCGTATTGAGTCCGTTCAGCGCAGGTTCATTAGATTTGCGCTTACAGATCTCCCTTGGAATGACCCAACGATTCTTCCACCGTATCGCGAACGGCTTAATCTTCTTGGCATGACTTCCTTGGAAAGTCGACGTAAGGTTGACGATATAGTTTCTATCCACCAGCTTCTGAATTCCAATATTGACTCTGCCGAACTCCGTGGTAAGGCGTCGTTCAGGAGTAATAGCCGCAACTTGAGGGGTGTCCCCCTTTTGAATATTAACTTCTCCAGAACTAACTATGGTAAGCATGAGCCCATTAATCGCATGTGTGCGGCGGTCAATGGTGTGATAGAGCATTTTGATTTGGATGTGTCCAAGAAGGTACTAAAAAATCGTCTTTTCCTGTTCGTGTGATTCATATTAATCGTTAACATTACTGACTACTTTCTTGTTTCCTTGTCCTATCGTTTGGATTAATCTTACTAACAATTATATATTTTGCATGCTTGTCGGGGAGCCTAATCTTAACACATTTCTTTGAAATGTGTGAACGCTTAATGCGGAGATAGGTAAATTTTTCTTGGCTTCACGCTGAGAAGTGCGCCTTCCGGGCTAGAAGGGAAACTCTATGTTTATAAAATTAGTTGAAATTAAAAACTCTATAACATAACACTAGGATGCTAGTCAATTCTTTAGGTGAGAATTTATCAGAATTGTATGAAATATAGAAACAATTTTTCTCACATGCGCAGCTCTATTTTTCGCTAACAGATGACTAGAGATGAAGTGTTTTAAACTTTTATGAAAATTAGAGTTATGAATTCAACCAGAAAATTATGTAGGTTTATTGTGCCATGGAAAACGAAAACAAAATGCCATAATCATCAAATATTTGCACATACTAACTTTTTGACTATTCATTTGTAGTTGTAAAAGTGAATGATCAATTGCTTAAACTCCAATTTTCTATATAAAATGCCTCCAGCTGCATCTTTATTGCAACTACATTGAAAATATCTTCATAATGATCCATTCGACCTAATTCGTAAATCAGAACATGGTAAATTCCATTTGCTCGTTAAAACAATTTTAAAATTTTATTTCATCCATGTTAACAATGATATCTTCTTTTTCTGGCCGTAATAAATATTCCCAGTTGAGCAAATGGTCCTATACAAGATGAATTTAGCTACCTTTTTTCTGTCTAATATAGTCAGCTAGAAAGCAGAAGGCAATTGGGCGCATCTTTTGATACGAAAACCGAAAAACGAAGAGAACAGACGTGTTCAGGCCAAACTGTACAATTTTTCATAATGATAAATGACATGCGACAGGAAATGAAGAACTGCCTTTACCTTATGGCACCCATAAAGCGAACAAAGATATTGGCCTACCTAAAATGAGTCTGACAGAAAGCCGGCGACTGGAAAGTTGTTGGACGACACTTATTTCTTCAGTTTCCTTCGCTTTGTCGATAGTTCGTTTAAGTTTTATGTTCTGCATTAATATGCAATCCCCGGCTATTCGTATCCATTTGGATTTTTTGTTTTTTGAATCCTAAAAATTGGTCAAATGAAGTCGAACAAAGTGAAACTGCGGTGGGAAAGGGAGGGTGTACTGCGAAAAAGAGACACTGGATGGACATTGCCCGCACTGCTTTAGAAACTGGCTCATGTACCATGCACTGGGGCTCAGTTTGGCTCGAAAGAGTTGGGTCATCAGGCGCAAAAACCTCTATGCGAGGAAGAAATCTGCTGCTCATCTTCTGGTTTTTGCCTTAATACTTGACCGGTGGTGCCTGTCTTTGTCGTTGTTGAAACTGCTCGGCTTATATTTCCATACCACTGGAGCCTTTTAATTCATTTTTTTCACTCAGTTTCCCTGCCAGCAACAGATTTTTCATTTATTTATTTATATCCCCTGTTTATTTCCATTTAGTCGGAAGAAATCAGCCAGCTCCAGAGAATGTTTGCCTTTGTGGTGCCAGCTTCCATGTAGGTGCACACCTCTCGGTATTATACCTGGCTATCTTGTACGTCTCCATTTGTTTTATTTTATTCTGTTTACTGTTTTCTGGTCCCCTTGCGGGGTAAAGCGAACGGACGAGTTATAAAGGTCGATAATTTAACACACACTGTAAATTTTCGAAAGAACAAGATCACAGATTCATCGTATAGGTGGTGATAAAGGCAGCCAGAGACTGTGACAGAAAAAGAAGAGATCTCCACCAGCCGCTGTTATCCAGAGTAAAAGACGGGACAGAGCATCTGAATAAATTATCAACTTTATGGGTTCACTCTGAGAAGTGGCAAGAAGAGGCCGATTATATTGAAAGGTTGTCATCAAGACTTGATTAAGTTATTAGTAGGTGAGCTAGATGATATTTAATGGTTCCATGACCTGGTATAAAAAAAAAATTTCGACAGATTTTACAAATTAATAGGCACCAAAGATAAAAATGACAAGATAATCGGTCACAGAGCATTTTCATCGCTTGCCAACGGTGAATTCGAATGTTCATTAGCAATTTATCCGGGTATTTTAACTAAGAAACCATGCAAGAAATAAACAAACAACACCTTCTAAACGATCACCGAGTGCCGTATCAACTCTGAATTTAATGGAAAAACAAACTCAAGATCACTTTGCAACACTTTTGGATGGCTTCAAGAGCCTTATTAGTGATTTTCGTTAATTTAACAAACACCAAAACTGAAAAGAACAACTTTGTACTGAAAAATCAAACAAAAACTTCAATTCACGTCGAATCACGCTCGGCACATATGTGAGACTAAAGGAGAGAGTTTACCTTTTTAAAATCTACCTGTAATGTGGGTTACCAGATTACTACGAATTTTTGACCTGAGAGTTTATCGTCACAATTTTTGGAATCACGTCTTCTTTCAGATTTTTTATTGTCAGTGAAGTGTGTTTTTTTTTGGGTTGCTGAAGAGAAAAAAAAGTGGAAAAGATATGAATGAATGCTGTCGGGTAATCATTTAGTCTTTTATAGGAGAAGGTGAAAAAGCTTCTTGTGTTCATCGTGTATGCTACACGAGTTTTAACTTAAAGGCGGTATGATGTTTTATAATTTTGACTGGAAGCGAATATCAGTAGTTGAAATGGGATAAAGACATTTTAATTTGGACAGATAATTGGATAAATTATCCAAATGTTTTCTAAACTAAGAATTTATTTGAAAATTTAATTTTTAATTAAAGGGTAGATATATTTGCTCTTCATTTGAAACTACGTTATCATGATTTCATAGTTCTCAAGAAAGTTTGTCGCTTAAGTCTTTTGTGTCACTTTTGGTTCTTTTCTTGGAGGTGGATTTATGCACATTTTCATAAGTGCTGAGATATTTTGCTGCATGCCATGTACAAATCTATATACAAAACGGCATTGAAAAAACATTTTAGTGACGGGTGTGACATAGATTTAGATAAGATGCGTAACACATCAGGTTCTACAAGATGCAAGAATAAACGTTCGAGGATCTTGGATATAGAGTTAAAATTTTAGTAGTATTTTCTAAGCTAAATAAGTCAAATATTCCTTATTCTAAGATAATGGCACTTATGGCCTTAGTTTGCCTTTCGTTCATATAAAACGGACCTTTAAATATTTTGAAGATTTTGTAAATTCATTTTTTAAGAAATAAACTATTTTCTTCCTCACTAAATTAGGTGTAGGACTAACGCTCTTATTTTAGGGGTTGAAACAGGTTTTATCTAAAATTTTTAGTAAGATACACGTGTAAAATACTATTTGCAACATTTAGTTGACGAAAAATTTACTTTTAATAAAATTAAGTAATGTTTTTTATCCGTTAAAATTTATATTTGCTGTTTTAAGTTGAATTAATCTATTTAAAGAATTTGCGAGTAAAGTGTATTTGAATTTGGTTAGGTTTTTCTTGTCTCATTACACACTTTTTTATTTCCAAACAAACTAGTCTCCATCTCCGGACTAGTCCTAAATTTTAATATTTATTCTTACAAAAAGTACGTATAATGCACATTCTGTGACTAAAGTACATAATTTCATGTAAAATATCTCAATGTACAGGAAGTTTATATAAAATTGTAATTAATTTCTTAGCAGAGTACAAAACTCGAAAGAAATATCAGTTTGATTGCGTACAGAATATTCTTCAAATATAATACTTTTCAAATTGAGCACCATTTCATCAGAACTCAACATCTAAAGAAATCAAAATTTCCAGAAAAAGGTTTATTTTTAATAAGAATAATGCGATTTTTGAAAAATACCTTTTATTTTGTCCAAAATTAAAATAACTATTAGGTGTACAAATAAGTTTCCGTCGTTTGACAAAAGTTGGCGCTACCAGTAAGTTATGATTAAAATTGTCAGATGTTAAACGTCATTATCGTAAAGTTGGACATCTGTCAATAACATAACCTAGAAATATTTAGTGAATTTTTATCAGTATAGTATATTCTTGCGTGTGCGAAAATGTCGAGCTTTGTGCCGAATAAGCGTCATTTGTGGGAACTTTTGATTTACTTCTTCAATTTGAAGAAATCTGCAGCTGAATGGCGTATAGATTGCATGTGGAAGCATATGGTGCGGCTGCCTTCTAAGTGAGAGAAGTTGTCGTGAGTGGTTTTGAAAGTTTAAGAACGGTGAATTTGACATCGAAAACACAGAGCGTATCGGAAGGCCGAAAGTGTACGAAGATGCGGAATTGGAAGCATTATTGGAGCAGGATTCATGCCACACGCAAGAAGAACTTGCAGAATCTTTGGGAGTAAGACAACAAGAAATTTCATATCAGTTGAAGCCGTTAGGAATGATTCAAAAAGAAGGAAATTGGGTTCCATATGAACTGACGCCGAGAAATGTTGAACGCTGATTATCAATATGTGAAATGCTGCTTGCCAGGCATAAACGAAATGGATTTCTGCACCGTATAGTCACTGGTGATGAAAAATGATGGATCCACTATGATAATCCAAAAAAGAAAAAATCATGTGGACCACCTGACCATCTTTCAACATCTACAGCTAAGCCAAATATTCATGGAAAAAAAATTCTTGTTGTGTATTTGATGGGATCAGGCTTGGTGTCGTGTATTATAAGTTGCTCACGCCGAACGAAACCATTACTGGGGCTGTCTACCGAACAAAACTTCTCTTCTTATGAACTTCTCTTCTTATGAAGAAGCCAAAAATTGAGCTGATTCGTGGATAGCCTCAAAAGATGAAGCATTCTTCCTGCGCGGTATCCGTACGCTGCCAGAAAGATGGGAAAAAGTAGTTGCAAGCGATGGACAATACTGCGAATACAACATAATGTCCCGTTCTTTAACAATAAATGCCCAATTTTTGATAATAAGAATAAACAAGAATAAACTTTCTTGTAAAGAGTTGTAAAATAACGAAAGAATTCTTTGCGAGAATTTGTTTTTTTTTCAATAATGAAATAAGTGGTGCACTTTGTTTATTTTTACAGTGTATTGGAAAATTTTTGTTAATAAATCGCAGATGTTGTGGCTTCGTCGTATTTTTTGGATATATGTGTTTTTTCTACTTTTGCTATGTTCTTTCAAGGACATACGAGTAGAACTCCTTAGTACCATTTGGAATCACGCCAAATATTTATCAGTTTTTAAACATCGTTGTTTTCTTTTCTGATACCATATTTTGAATTGAAAATTTTCAAATGATTTTACATTTTCAGAAGCTTTAATGATATTTTTTTGAAAAGGATTTACTTCGATACAATTGCTTAAATAAATTTTGCCAACTGATACTCCTTTTCAAAAGATAAAGCAGTAATCTTAATAATATTCCTGTTTCCACATAAGTCGCAAAATAGCCATGTTTTGTTCGTATGCACTTCTGTCGTTAGAGAGGCTTCCAAGTTTTTAGAAATTTGACTACCATAGAGGCATCTTCGTTTGCACATTTTGTTCCGCGCATTTCAATATATGGTATAGAATGCCACATTTTCTTTGGTCTATTTTTTAATATAGATTAGAATTCCCAGATTGTAAAACCAAATCTCTCAGGAGTAAAAAATGTAATCTAGGGACAGCTTCGGCAGAGGTTAGTTTTGTTGAAGATGAGATGAAACATTTCTTTCGGGTTGCTCAGTATCGAGTGAGACCTCTTAGATTGCATTTCAAAAAGAGATTTTTTTGAGTTTTACTATTATATGATTTTATTTAGCTTTATAACTTTAATTTGTTTAAAGGCAAATCAGGGAATATTTTTCGAAAGCATTTCTCTTAAAAACATTATTTTATTGGTCTTCCTTAGCATTTTATTTCGATTTTAATTGTTGTTTGTTTTTTTTAGTATCTTTAATGTCTCCTTAGAGCTCAGCCTGAATCCATAGTGCCATATTGAATGTAAACTAAATAAAATCCTGCAAGAATTCCCTATAAATTATTTTTCATTGCCATTCTAATTACAAACATAAGAAAGCATGAATTCAAGCATAAGGATGAAAGGAAAGTGTCTCCACGCAGTTTAAGTTTCTACGCAAGTCTAAACTTTCGATTCTGAGTAAATTTTTAGATTGGAAAATCATTTGTGGATACAAACGCACACACTTAACGCATGTGTTCTAACAAGCAACATTACTAATAGTGAAATATGAGAAAGATAGTGCTTACAAAAATATGTTTCAGTCAATTCCTCAATACTTGATTTGAGTTAAAGAATGTTCACTAAAATAAGAATTCTTTCGAATTTGATAAGAAAAATTTTAGTTGTTATAAAAATTGCCAAAGATAATCCTTAAAATTAAAATAGTATTCAAAAAATCTTAAATGATAAAATACCCAACTATGAGATATGATATGATATTTTGATTTACGTAGGTATTTTATGATTTTAGAGATTTTGGTTTTGATAATTTTTGACTTATGTATTTCGGTGTAAGAATTATAGATTCAATGTATTTTTATTTTGGATAAAGTATTAAATTTATAGCGCAAAATTCTTATTAGTAAAGATCCATAGCTTATACGGGTCATCCAAAACAAGACCCTCGAATGCTTCCATAATAAATGAGATACATAGATAGAAAATGATTGATAGCCAAATTTCAAAATGGACAACGATTTATTCCAATGATGATCCATAATGTGTGTCAAGGAGTAGTTTTATTTAAATTGCCAAGTTTTATTGTCAGCAACGAAAAACTGTGAGTGTTTATTAAAAGAATATGACTTATGTAATCGAACAATTCAGGAATATTAAAGGACAGCTTAGGCGGAAGGAAATTAAGAAAGAGGAGATTGTGAAATTTTAACCTGACATGTTGCAAGTGAGCTACATCATTGATTGTGCAACAATCCCAGTGGCGTCGCCAGTACGATTGCCTCAACCACTGGTACCTAGATAAATTGCCCTGTCCTGTGCAGGATTTGAACCCAAGCTAACAGGGAAGAAAATCTGTAGACGTGCGCTACCGGAATGGGTTTGGCAGAAAATGTTACATTAGGCTATCAAATTTTTGGGTTATACAACTAAAAGTAAGATTAAAAGAGTTAAAAGTTCGTGAATTTTGTCAAAATATTAATTTAATCACGTTTCTCAAACCATTTTTATAAAGGGCACCAAAGACGCTGGTTTGTGATACTCAAAGGTTACTTACCTGAGTATACTTGAGCGCATTTCCTCAACAGTTTAACGAACGTCTTCTGAATTAACTATATATGGTCTTCTTCCGCATACTTCATCCATCGATTCTAGTATCTCCAGAACCACTTTCAGCTGCAAATGTTTTAATTATTCTTTCACCTTCTACGGGACAAATATCCTCGGAAGAAACTTTTACACCAGAGTCGTTTTTTCAATAATGTCGCAAAAGTACATGAATTGGATTTTTTTTTCAAAATTCATTCTAAAATAATAGCAAGAAACTTCTAGGGTGGCTCCAGGGAAGTCAAGGAATGTAACCAGAAATTTTGTTTGGAGTGGGTCCAAATTAAAGGACACCTAAATAAAAATGAAATTTCCATATATTCTTTAAGTTTTAATGTTTATTTTACTGATATCATTTGGTCATTGAACTACTCGGACTACTCTCGCTTGGCAAGGATTTTAGTGGTGTTCTCATATTGGAGTCGATTTCATCGCAGCGTAGTTATTTATACTCTTATTAGTAATAACGTTTCTTCATCGCGCTATATCCTTCTTTTGTAAATTTGGTTTATTTCCATTAATTGGACATTTTATTCAGTTTTTGAGGGGGAATTCGATGTATTTTACAGTGATAATAGCTTATGAGAAATGCATACTCCAGAAATGAAACGGACTATTTTTCCTTTTGGAGTTAGTGAAAAATATATGACTTTAAAATTATACACAAGTCTCTAAAGAAATGTGTATATTATTAAATCAAGACAAAAACAAATAGTGGAAATATTCAACATGGCATGTACATGAGGACTTTTGTTCATTAGACAAACAAAATACTTATTGTTAGGAGAAATAAAGAAAAAGGATTAATTAAAAACCATTCAAGAAAGAACAGAAAAAATGTAAACACATTATGAGCAATAATAAAAACCATTGACTTCCATTTGAAAAAAGTAGGATCCTTTTTACTGCTACGGAGATAAAAAAAAAGCCTGGAATTAAGACGTCAACTGAAGGTGTCGGTGCACATTCTGCTTGAATAGCTGGGGCCTATAGTCCTGTGATAATCCACATTTGTGTAGTTCGGCTCAGGAAGGATTCTCAGAACTTCACTCTTCTGCTAAATCTTGTCTCAAGGATGAAAGGGTGAAAACGACTCGAAGCGCCGGTATCACGCATAGGAATTAATCTACAAGGAATCAGACCAGTGACTTCATTGGAGCAATGCCCATTAAATTAGCGATAATATAGCTTTAGGCCAGCAACATTGCGTCTGTGCTCCAAAGAATCGATTTTAGAAGAAGATTTAAAGTTTCGGTGGACTTATTTCCGAGACCCATATCGAAACGTTGTCGGATACTTTGTCATTTGTTCATTGACTGATTCAGCTTTTTGATATATTAAATCTGCTAAATTTTTATCCACGAGATCCAAATCATTAGCAAATCTAAGGATTTTCTTGGATTTATTACACGTATTACCCGACGACAATACTGAACACTTTTCTAAAACAAAGTCCAGGGCAAGATTAAGCTATGTAAGCAGGGAGGGATTACGCCGTCTGAAAGGTATTGGACGGGTAATTTACGATGCCGATTATTGCTAGGGATTCAGTTAATAATGAAGGAGTAAAAACTCATAAAGTCATAAGTTTTCGGTGCAAAGACGAGGGAGAATGACCTTGATTGTGATGATGATTATGATTATGCTCCGGATGTTAAGGTAAATAGTGAGGTTGAAGAGGCTACTGACACAGAATTGAAAAAGTCTGGGTTCAATCCTACTGCAACTATGAAGTTGAGCCTTGATAAGAGTAGAGAGTTATTGATCTAGACTAATGTTAATTTATCTTCTAGACTGACCTAGTAGACTTCCTCATCGAACGTAAAAGATTACAACAGCCATCGAAAGCGTGCATGGATTGGGGCTGCTAAAGAAGCAGGTAACGAATTGGAATAAACCACACCAGTAACGTTGATTGGATCTGTTTTGGACATCAATCCAAAATCAAATGAATTTAAGAGAGATATTATGGCGAAAAGGGAATTTAGTGTTTCATAAATCTAGCCTACAGTTTCATGATTCTGAAATGAAAGAAAATCTCACAAGAGTTGACACACTGACACTATATAAATGTTTCGGCTGTTTTTTCGATGACGCCATTGTAGATCATATTGCTCACCAGACGAATCTCTACGCAGCGAGGAAAAGTATCCAAAGTTTACTCTCTGTAACTTCATTGGATATAAGGAATTATGTTGGTATACTATTTTTCATGTTAGTATGCCGATATCTCAGCGTTCGTTTATACTGGAGCTAATATGCTTTCCAAGCAATTCAGGATATAATGCCCAGAAATCGCTTTTGATAACAGCAGATGTATTGATCGAAACCGCGGCGTTAGTGCCGCCAGTGTTTGTCACAAATTGTGCCGAACTTTTAAAAGCACATCGTGTATTTGGGCAATTTTTACACTTCCTTGCCACTTCTCGTATATCTCCGATTAACACATTGACTGCCGCAATTAGCATAAAAGCTTTCGTGAGAGAATTCCGTGTTAAAATGCCTTTGTCGTGAGAGAGCTTTTAAATGCCGGTCACCGGTGACCCCCACGGCAGTCAATGTGTTAAGAGGAATACATTCTTTGGAAACTGAAATATTTCTCCAATATTTACCGTGCACTGGCTAGTGGAAGTGCAAATTTCCTAGCTGGTCATCAGAAATACAAATAATATTCCGTAAGTACAACATCAATCTTTACTTAACGTCACAGAAAAATTGTTTCTTGGCCTTCCACCATAAAAAATAAACTGTGCCATTATATCATTTTTTTTAATACATGGAATAAAACTACTTGAAAAAAAGTAGCCCAAAACTGGTTTCCTTTTCTTGTCAGGTAAAAACACATGTAGCAAAAAAAAAAGCTGGATTGTAGTGGGTTAAAAATTTATATTATTGTACCTATGTGTTTAGTTAATCTAGTATTGATATATATTTAATCATCTAATCATCAATATCATAATCAAATTTGGAGAAAGATGAATTAGATATTAAAATATTGAAGTTATTTTCATTTTTGCTAAGAGAAAAAACTGAAATGTTATTCTATTTGGGATCTACGGCTTTCCTGCGTTCTTTAACGAACGTAGAGTTCTTTGCATAGTTGCTTTCTATTTTCTGGTAACGTAAGAAAATAAAGTGTTGATTAAATTAGAAAACTTTTAATTTTGGAAGATTCGAAAATTCAATAACTCTTTAAACCTCCTGGTATCAAGTTTTTCACTACACCTCGTGTTGAAATTTTTGGCAATTTCACTAGTTCAGATGTAATTTATGAAAACGGAGTTGGAATAATGGATGGCATACCCACTTCCTGATACAGGTGTAAAAAACTCGTCCCTGGAGCAATAGATAATTCTTGTATTAAATGGATTTTTCCAATAATTCTCTTGTTAATAATTTAATCTGTATTGATCCTGAACACATTGAGTGCCATGTCGGTTACCAGCCACCGGAATTTAAAAGCTTTCTCAGTACAAATGCATTTTAACACGTAATTCTCTCACGAGAGCTTTTATAAAACAGACAACGTGTTAATAATTAAATATCCATGAGTGACGCATCACAATCAGAGTACTTACTTACAGAGTGAGTGACTGAGCCCTCAGAGTACATCAGAAGTTTAAGGTACAGCTTAAATACTGAATTTTTTATTTTTTGTTTTTTCAGTTGTTTGTATCTGAGAAGAAAGGAGGAAAAAATGCATACTTCACATTGACGGTGTAGTAAACGAGAGTCTTTACTGATGTTGTAAAATCTTTATTTGGAAAACCAATCATTAGAAATTTAATCCTTTCTAGGTAATTCCCATCCAATGAAATGCACCTATTACACAGTTTCTACCAAGCTTGATAAATACAGGTGAAGCCATCTTTTTCAAAATCGCCCCGGTGCTTTAACTGCGGAATTGTTTCGATGTTACCCGCGACATTACATCTTTACCAAATACAGAATCCAAGCCGGCATAAGCTTTTTTTAGCTGAATACAAGTTTGACACAGTTACAATTAGAGGCGACGCTGTGTTTGAGATAGAGCGACCCGGTAGGTATCTATTGGAAAATAATAGGTACTAAAAAATTTAGTGGAAAATAAGGGTACTAAAAAATTTAGGGAGATGGTACCGCTGGAGCTCAGTTGAAAGTACCGAACCCAGTCTCACACTTTACTGAATAGCCTACGTCTTTCAATTTCATATTATTTCACCTGTAATTTAAAAATCCAACGGAATAACACGGCAATAAACAGATTGTAATCCATCATAATAACAAATAACAGTTTCTACAGGATTCTAGTAAATTTTAAAGACCTATTTTTTTCTGAAATTTAATTTGGTAATAAATAATCTATTTATTTATGCAGAGTAAGCATTCAGCACTTTACATTAGGAAATAGATCAGTAAGAAAACTAAAAGTTGAACACTTTCTGCTTATAATTTAATATACACCGAGATAAGAGACTTCGGTGCATGTTATTGCTATCAAATTTATTTGCTAGGATCTTAAATTGGCTTAAAAGTTTAAAAAAAAACCATTGACTTATTTTATTTATAAATTACATAAATACCTAAGCAATATAAAAAGAGAGTTCGTCGCTTAAGTCTTTCGTTTAGATTTCATGTATTTGTAGCTTCTAATTTTTTACTTTTATAAATATCTATTTTTGTGTTCTTCTTACATAAAATCTAACACTTCAGGTAAATACTGTCACACTTTTTTTTTACTATTTGCATTTCATTTTCAAACAAACAGCAAAAACATGTCTTTTTTCCCATTTAGGAGAAAAGTACCAATTGGCTAAATTACTGACCAATGTAAATTGGATAATAACTTTTTCATAACTTTTTAAATTTCACGAAAAAATCCTTTGACCGTTTTAGTATTTTGTAATTAAAATCTACTGAAAATCACTACAGTGGTTCATATTTTTGCAATAAAATTTCACATCAGGCATCCCCAGATCTCAAGACCAGAAATAATTTTTTACTTTGTTTTCGTTATTCACTTCATTCTCTGTCCCTTCTCCAATCTTTATTCGTTTCTGTCATTATTTTTTGAATTTTTGCTATGCTTGTTTTGAAACTAAACAAAACCTTCCAAAACCTGTACAACGTTATGGTATGGTATGGTAACCAACTTGACTGCACAACAGACAACAGCCTTGGCCACACAGGCATTTTCCAGTTCAGTTTTAAGTAAGTAAAACTACAACAGTTCAAGAGTGCCAGATACAGAGGTTCCGCAGAGGAGCTGTAGAGTTAGTCAATTTCTTCAAGTGCTTTAAGTTTTCAGCTTGAAAGCAAAATGTGCAAAAAGATCGGTGTAAAGTGCGCACATGTAATTCATGTCCCATGTATGCGCGATCCGTTGAAGCTGCTTCGATTTATTTCGAAAAAAAGGAAAGAAAGAAAAAAACAAACAAACTGGTAGAAAAAGGACAAAATAAGAACATAAAATAAAATATTAAAACAAGCGGAACAAAAAGTTGGTGATGATTCCGATGGTCTGTCTCATCTTGGGCCATCTGAAAGGTAAACTTCTTTGTATGGCGCTTTCCTGCTGCTGGTAATTCGTTCGGTGGCTGCAAAGGAAGACGGAGTATCAGCCGCAATAGCAATAAAATTAGTTGATAAGTTAGTATTAGTACAGAATTTGATTGTATTTTCAGACCATACAAGTATGAGTGGATGCATAAAGCAGGAAAAATTAAGTAAAAATTACACAAAAAAAGACTAAAGAAAAATTAAGAGAAAATCGAGGTAAAAGGAAAATCAATAAGGTAACAGCAGTGCAATGTGCAGATTTATAATGCGCCAAGGTACGATAACTTTCAGCAAAGAAGGATGTCTTGATATCTTGTTTTACGATTGATTTTGAACTTGGGTAGATTTCATTGATTTTTATGGTTATCTTAAATGATTTTTGATTTTGTTAGATAATTGAAGAGTATATCTGTCAGAAATGATTAGAAAATTAAATGGTTTTTACTTAGGAAAAAAGGTGTTGACAGTGATTGTCTTCAGAAAACTTGCCCTTTGAAGTATGTAATCTGAGTTTTTGGACAAAGCAACAAAATATGGAGCCTTTTTCAAAACGAGTCTCCTTCAGTCATTGCATCGCAAATGGGAATACGCGATTTCTTTATTTAACCCTATTTTACATAATTATTGATACTGTTTCTATCTAAATATTTCCCAGTTCACATTGCAATTGGTATATACAAATAGGAAGTGCTGTTGACACAGAAAGTAAAACATAACCATTTCTCTTATAAATCCTGACCTTGTTTTCTTAAAACGAAACATTTTACAAAAACCGATATCAATGCACTAAAATTACTGAAATTATGAAAATTCTGTTCAAAATAACATCGCGTATCTTATCGACATCTGATGCCTGTCGATAACTAACGGTTCCTATACTTGTTTTTCACGCCAAACTTCACTCTACGCTTATCAGTGAGCATTTCTCACTTGCGCACGTTTTTATCTTATACCACCCAAACTTGAATTCCAATCATATTCAACATTCCTAGCTTCAGCTTCTCGCAGATATCTTAAATATCAGACAGCAAGAGCAACGTAAGAAAGACGTGCGTTTTTTTTCAGTTGCCCTTCAGCTGCCCCATTCAATGTCTTCATCCAAACAACCGATCCATGGATTCCCCCGATACCCTTGTACGCTCCCCCACAGTATTTCAAAATTCACAAAATGAAGTTATTAACACATTTACACTCGCCACCAATTGCAGCTCATTTCACTAACTTTATTGGTGGCACTCAATTTACATTGGGACAGGTCCCGTCTAATAGCCGCAGACTGTTGCCGACAGTGCACAATGTTTCTGTCAATACTCGCATAAGTAAATAAATTCAATATAAACCTTGTTTTTAATTGGGCCATTAACAATGAAATGGAAGTGCTGCGGTAATTTTGCTGACATAATTTACTGGAATGGGATTAGTAAAATTTTCTGCACCCGCCCGTGAAAAGTTTGCTTGACTTGTGAAAGAGAGTAGGATCGCGCTCAGATATTTTTCGTCTTCTTTTTCTAGTGTTAGTAATGTTTCCGTTGCATTTATAAAATATATTAAAATTAATACATGAAAGACATACGGAAATTAAATATAGATTTTATGCAAAGTAGAACAGAAATAGAAAAATAATAATTTAGTGATAAAAGACTACTTTCAGTTCAAAGCGGTCTCAAATATTTTACAGAATTTTATATAAAAGTGTAAATTTCGTTCAAGTGCTAGAACTAGAATATGCGGCAAGAAGAATTAAATGAAAAAAGATAGATCAAGATTCTTTAGATTCCACCATGATAAACAGTTGTTCACATGGAAAAGTACAACGCTCTACTATATCCCGATAAAAACGGGTTAGTCTTAAAAGGGGTTCATACTGTCTCGTAAATGTAAATTATTGTCTAGTCAGGCCTAACAGAGTAGCCTAAATTAGGGCATTAACAAGTTATGAATTGACGAAATAGCAAGGCGTAAAAACATATTGAAATAATATTAATTGAGTAAAAAGTAAGCAATGAAAATTGTACTTCAAAACTGAGCTTATAAAAAAAAAAACAAGAATAAATCAAAGATATTAATACGATCGGAAGAAAACATATTATTAACACGTTGAATGCCACAATTAGCATAAAAGTTTTCGTGAGAGAATTACGTATTAAAATGCACTTGTCATGAGAGAGCTTTTAAATGGGAGTCACCGGTGACTCCCAAAGCATTCAACGTGTTAACAATTTGCACTGTAATTATGTTCCTATTTTGTTCTCAGGCAACTTTGAATTTTTTTATTATTCTTTTGATATCTCAGCTAAATAGTTTCTAGTCCTATTTTTATAAATAAAATATATTTGACATATCAAAGGGGACTTAAGAGATTTTCAGGTCCACATGTTGCAAAGGGTTAACTGAAAGCAATGTGTTACCCAGCTTCTTTATATCCAATAATTTCCAACTTAGTAGATATAAGCTGTGTTCTTTTGGCCAACAGAGTTATTAAAACTCAAAAGATCGGTTGGAATCCATGGAGTATAGAATTAGTTCTTCTATTTCTATTTTTCATTTTTTAAGCAAACCCAAGAGAGGTAAAGGCCGTTATTAACTTTAAATTTGTCTTGATGTCAGTTTCACCCACATTTCTGTTTATTTTAATTGCTATTATATGCACAATCAACTTTTAAACATAAAAGCTTTCAACAAGCGCCATCTATTTTCCCGCACAAGACTTAAATAATACAGTGAGCTTTTTAACTCGGTTAAATAACCGAGTTAATTTAAATCAATTAATAGTTGTGTTCTTTTGGGCAACAGAGTTATGAAAGCTGAAATAAACGGTTGGAATCCATGGAGTACATAGCTAATTCTTCTTCTTCTCTTTACCTCTTTTTAACCAAACCCGAGGAAAGTAAAGACCGTTATTAACTTGAATTTTATCTTAATGTCAGTTTTGCCCACATTTCTGTTTATTTTAATTGCTATTATATGCACAATCAACTTTTAAACATAAAAGCTTTCAACAAGCGCCATCTATTTTCTCGCAGAATAAATAATAAATAATACAGTGACCTTTTTAACTCGGTTAAATAACCGAGTTAATTTAACCCAGTTAATGTATGACAACTCTATACTCTGCTGCCAAAAGAACGCAGCTATATTTTCATATTTTAGCAATTCTTGTAGAGAATAATCGTTTCACCAATCTAAGGTTATTTTTTTTACTATGTAGCCAAAACTTGGAAAATATTCACTAATCTGGAAGCATACCCCTGGGAAGATAATTTAGTTTAGTAGTGGTCAAAACTATAATACTATATATACATAAAATATAATATAAAGAGTTCAGATGTTACAAGGAAGAATAGCTCATTAATGAGAGAAAGACGGTTTTCAGGTATTAAATATACGAAATCTGTTGATAGTACTATCAAAAATAATCTTTTATTCATGATAAATTTCATGATGACAGATGTGGGTTTCTCATTGGTAAGCAACCACAAAAAAAAACGAAAATTAGTAGGTTATGTCGATGGCAAAAAGCATAGTTTTAACGTGACTACTCAAGAGCTGTGTGGTATTTAAATATCCTTGTAATTAATCACAATTACAAATGCAATTCCTTGGAATTGTTATTGAAATTTTACAATTACAATTTCATGTTTTTTAATTACAATTGTAGTTGATTATTCCTAACCGCTTTAATTTTTCCAATAGAGTTTTTCAATTCTGTTTCAAAAACAAATTCTTTTCAATTTTTAGTAGGATTATTTGAAATTCCTATGCCGTTTATCACGTTTCCGGAATTTATTTATAATTTACAATTCCAAGTAATTGTAATTAAGATTTTTAAATTATAATTCCATGGAATTGTATTTGTACTTGCATTTCTAATTGAAAACATAGCACCGCTGTATGTTGATAGGTTTGTTGATAGGTTTTAGCATGTGGGGATTGATAGCCAACTTTCTTCCTTACTTCGCGTAATTTTAGGTTCAATCATAGAATCGTGCCTATTCTCTATGGTTATTAATTGCATTTATACGGTTTTGAAGCATATTTAAATACCTATTCAGAAACCTTTAGAACCTATTGGGGATTCTGTATCTCGAATGAATTAAGATGTATTACTAATTGCCTCATGGCCTAACGAAATCAGCTAAAACTAAACCGTGCTAAATGTAATAGCGTCGTTGTACTTAAAAATAATTTAGAAACAATGCGTTCGCGTTAATTGCAACTTATTAAAACCGACCCTGTTGCAGTCATCGAGAAAGTTGCAATTACCGAAAGTTATACTTACGGCAAGACATAAGGGTTATTACCTCACATAGTTCTTAAGAGGTCACAGGTGCTCCCAGCACTACCTCCACAAGGTTGGAAGGGCCTACTGACCGGAGCGCCCGTATTGCGTAGATGGTAGGAATCATGCTGAGTATACGCTATTTGCCTGCAAACGGTGGGTGGAAGGGAGAGCAGTTATGAAGTCGGTGCTGGGCCGGTTATCACCAGGTAGCACAGTGGGGCTTATGCCGGAGTGCGACAGCCTTTGGGGGCTAGTGGTCACTCAAGGCAGATTGGTGGAGGATATTATTCGCACGAAGGACCAGAAGGACGCAAGAAGCGTACCCGTGCGCAGCTAAATGAGGGGCCAAGTCTGAAGTAATGTGCAAATCTGTTCCAGGCTGGTGCGCTTAGGGTTGGGAGGGAGTTAGAGTCGGTAGTTCAGCTGGGGCTTTGCTGGGAGTCCGACATTTCTCCAAAAAAACTTATGTGCTAGAGATCTCAACTTGCAGATACAATTTTACGAATATTTAAAGCAACCAATGCATACATATATGCATAATAAAATAATGGGTCGAATATTCGACTCGGCAGGACGGTTGTGGCAAGGATAAAAATCACGTAATGCGCGGAATAGAATAGAATAGAGCACTGATTCTGATAATACAATTTGATAATTTGTAGGGATTGTTCAACACTATATCCTTCCATGATGATTTGCCATACACTACGGAACAATTTACAACAAATTTGACAGATGTTGCTTCAACAAAATGACCGCTATAACCTCACAAATTTCTAGCGTCCATATTGAAAGACCCTTTCTTACCACAAAACTGAAAAAATAACATTATTAAGAAAAAAACTTTAAAATTTTTCTCTTAAAAGATATTTTATAAAATTCATTTCCTCCGGAGATTTTTTACTATTAATATTTTGTTGGATGTCCATCAGCCTGAATCACCTGTAAGCATCGCTTTGGTATGAACCTGATTAAATTCCTACAGATATCAACAGAAATATGTGCTTTCCCATGCTTGTTTTGCGCTTTCGTATAGATCGTCTGTATTTCTGTATGCTTTCTGTCGCCGATTTTTCCCTTGATTTCAAACCATAGATTTTCTATGGGGTTTACATCGGGCCACGGTAATACATCCACAGAATGATGGAAAGCCACTTCTTAACACCCTTAGCCGAGTACTTTGAATCGTTGTCATGTTGGAATTTCCAAAGTACAGACAAGCTTTTTTCCGCATAAGGCTCTATAACTATTCCCAGTATATCAATATACTTACCTTGGTCCATTATAGCCTGTAGCCTATGAAGGGGTACAACACTGTTCCAAAAAAAACATCCCCATAGCATGACTGATCCACTTCCATATTCTAAAGTTAAATTTTTGGTATATCTCTGATCAAATTCCTTGCAGGAAGGGAGCCGAAAGTAACGTTTTCCATCCAAACAAAAAAAAAATATTGATACCTACTGATCACAAATGACTTCTTTTTGAAAACATAAATATTTTATAATAATTAACTTAAGTTTGAACTGGACATCTTGAACAGCTTTTCAAAATTCCGCAAGTTTTTTGCATCTTAATATTTGCGGTGTGACCATTTTCCAATAAATAATCCGAGAGAATTTTTTCAAGTTTCTCAGCTTCCACTGTGGGGAAGGTGTCAGCAACGAATAGAATCTTCTAATAATTAAATTGTCTTTCAAACAAACACATAAAATCAATTAATTACTGATTTTATTATATTCTCAATGTTGTCCTCCCTCTCCGCATCTTCTTCTCCATTCCGCTTTATGTGTTTTCAAGAATTTTAGATTAATGTCTTCAAGGAATAGCATTCTGGAATTGCGTCGCTGCAGCAACTTAAACTTACCTTGCTTGCATCGACTAGAAATTCATGAGCACGACGAGCTAGTAGTTGACTGTAGGCAGCAGTCATCCATTGTGGTCAGTTTTCACCCACACAGATTCTAATGGGGACTAAAGTTAATTATTTATGCCTTCTTTTTTACTTTTGTCCTCTGTTTTCATTATCTGTGGAGCATTTCAGGTCTTCTTTGCACAGGTCGTTTCGTTTTCCGTGCAACTGTTACCTTGGTTTGCTTGCGCGAAGAAGAAGAGGGTTCACTGTGTTCACTTAGTTCAGGTGGACAATTTCCGTGTGAACCGTATCAGGTCTACAAATGATACCATTGAACGGTATATAATTAAACATTCATAGAAATTCTGTTTATCACCCTCGTTTCCGTTGACCGGGTCATTTATCACCGGTGGAAGTCGATAAACTCCTCTCCTCTCGAACTCAAACATAACGAAGGATGGATCAACGAGTGGCGATTACAATTTTCCGCTGATCACACGGAGAAAGTTTTGAGTTATTGCTTTTTACTTGAATCGACATTATCGGCTGAATACAAGACAAATTAAGAGAAATGCATGTCCCAATTTCCTCATACTTTTTTCTTCTTTGAGCATCACACGTAAATTATCTGTGCATCCGCCAAGTCGGCACCCACGCCCTTATTGATTGCCGCGTGGATCCGCGTGGATCCGCGTGGATCCGCGTTCACATATCATTTAATTAACCTCCTTCAGTTTAAGGATAATTTATCGCCGTGCATCTGTTGATTAAGGAGAAAAGAACTCATAAGAATAAGAAGTAGGTATGCGTCAGTGGGATTTGGCGAAAGAATAACCAGTGCACGGTGCACCTCCTCCGCACGTTAAAAATCAAATCGCTTTACGTCAAGATCGAGATCAGCGCAAGGCACAGAAGTGTCCATTGCTCCGTGACTTAATCGTATGCGGAAACTGTACGCATTGATAGACGATAAAACCGGATAAAATACACCAGCAACTCGGACTTGGGGCTCTGAAGAGTTCTGGGTTCTGGCCTCTTATTGTTGATGTTTCTTCTGTTGGTTAGCCATAGGCATAGCCCTCCACAATGTACCAGGGGTAATGTGCGTTCCACTAGACAGCAGACTTTAACTGTTTCTGAGTATCCACGGATGGAGTGTGTGATTTCATTCCATTGTCATATCTATTTTATGTGGGTGTGATCCGAGTTCAGTTTATGTCACCTGGAGTTATACTCTCGGGGGGAGCTACCTTTAATTCGTCTTCACGGGATACTTCAAACCAGATAACTAAAACTAATCTTTGATTAGAAGAAATTCTCGAACATCGAATGGTTATGTAAATATGTAAATTTTGGACTAAATGAAGATTTTATCAATACCGTGAATTCATAATTTTTGCTTATAAATGCTGATCATATATGTCACACTTTTTGAAATGGCAACAGACGGCAGGGGTCTTTAAAAATGTGATCCATTTGCATTTTCACGATTGGAATTTGGAATGTTTATTGCTGGGTTCCACTATTTGTTTTTAGAGAATTTATGTGGAATGATTGCTAACAGTTTCAGGTGATTTTCTAGAAATTGTTAAATTTTAGATTTTGTCTCGGGAGTTGATTGCAAAGTTCAGAAATTGCTTTACATATGCAGCCAGCTGTAAATATAGAAATTCAGAGGATGCTGTTTTTTCAATTGAAGCCACTTTTTTTCTTTCCTTAACCTTTTTTCGTTTTTGCTCGCTTTGGATCTTTAGATGCTGTCACTCTACTACAACTGGAGATGTTCTGTTACATTCTTTTCATTTTAAGAATTCAGTGAAAATCAATAACTTCTACTACCTTTTCTATGATTAACGAAAAATGCAGCAAACTTCATACTCGTTTTAATGTCTAGATCGCAGTTGTTCCCTTTTTTTGAGCTTTTTCGTACCAGAATTTGATCAATTTAAATAAATTTATTGAAGAATTTTATCATTTTATTAAAATAAAGCTAATTTTTTTTCAAAGTATTGCCCAAACTCAAGGAACAACCCTCTGATGCACACGCGGAAGGAAATTAAGGAAAAGAAGTTTGGGGAATTTTAACCTGACAAATGTTGCAATTCTCATCACCACACTTATTTTAAGATAAATCCCATTCGCTGATTCAATTCAATTCACTATTATGGTGGATTCGTTCCAGTCTCCCCTATTTTTAATTTTCAATTTTAGAAAAATGTGATGTAGGCAAATGTAAAAAAGGTAAAAATATAACCTAGCAAATTTTGTGAAGGAAAAAGAAGGAACGAAGAAAGCCCTGGACATTTGAAGAAAGAGAAAATAAAAGCCCAAAAAAAGCAAGGCAATGGATCAAGGGATACATGTAAATTCATTAACACAGACTTGGTTCAAGTTGGATCAGAATTTTACGGATAAATTGGGTGGGTATTAGAAAACCCATGAATAGGGGATTGATACTAGCACTAAAATATTGTTGTTGTAATTGTTTGTGAGAAAGATAACAGTGGCGGCGGGATTTAGGATGCAGCGGGATAATACTTAATACAAGTCAGGGACTGAATATGGGAATAGGAAAATCTTGGATCGCGTAAAATATTATAGAACAGGGCCAACAAAGTTAGAATAACTTGAAAGGTTTCATCAGACCCTTATCAGTGACAGATTACTCCCCCACAAAAGCGAGGGTTATATTTTACATTCTCCAACGGATCCATGAAGGATGGTAGGAAAGGTGCAGATATCTTCTGTGAAGAATTAAATCTATCGTACTATGTAGACTTCGGTTTACCAGGCAGAAATTCGACCTATGCTTCGTGCCTTACAATACGTAAGGAGGTTAATTTTTCATTGAATTAGGAGAATATGAAATCTTCATTGAACGAAAAAATCTACACCTTAACAAAACAAGGGCGGCAATATATTTGCAAGGTCGAGAACCATATTCGGCCACTATAGGAAAGGCTTGGTGAAAAATGGGTAATAAAAGAACGTCAAAGTCAGAGGGAAGAAATGAAAACCTGCCGATAAGCTAAGAAGAAATTATGCTGTCGTACGGACCAATCAGAAGGAAAGTTGTAAGTATGGAGCGAGAAATATTTAGATGGTTGGATTCTCTGGCTACTGGGCACAAGAGCTCTGGATATTACCGCAAAGTGATGGAGTTATTAGAGAATGATATATTCAGACTATGCCTGGAGGATACTGAGGCAGAGCATATTGTATGCGACTGCTTTCGGCAAACAGCATACGACAGATAACCTAAAAGCAAATGTTCCAAATAACAAGAAGCGTCGATGTTAGGAAATCGCCTAGGAGCATAACGTCGCAAAACAGCTAAGGCGGTTCTTGGTAGAAAGACGAAAAAGGACTCAAGCAAACGCTTGAGCACGTTGAAGGACACCAACTACTGACAAGTTGGCAGTCGGGGTTTCGTAAGTCTCACAATTGTGAAACCGCGGTGCTAAAGGTATCCACTGACGTCAGAATGGCTTTGGATTGTGATGACATCATGACTTTAGTATTGCTCGACTTTTCTAAGGCTTTCGATTGTGTCGATCATCGCATTTTTATTCAGAAGCTGTCATCTCTCTTCGGCTTCGATTCTCCGGCAGCATCTTTAATCGAGAGCTTCTTGTCCTCTCGTCATCAGTGAGTGTCAGTCAACGGCTTTGTGTCGTCTGATGTGCCAATCGGGTAGGGTATCCCCCAGGGATCCATTTTGAATCCATAACCCGTCAGCTTATTTATTAATGACCTGCCCAGGATTATGAAGGACGTGAGAGTGCATTTGTATGCTGTTGACCCCCAACTATACAATTATAAGTAGGCCAATAGGTCTCTTGGAGGATTGTGTGGCCCGCATCAGCGATGATTTGACCAGTATCAGTTTCGAGTCTTCGCATAATTTTACTCCTTAATCTGTTAAAATCGCAATGCATCACCTTTTATGCGGGTAACATAGACGAGATTTCTGTACCTCCGTTATATTTGGATGAATTTGAGTTGCTTCAATCATATAAGGTAACCACTCTGGGAATCGTACTCAGCCGGAATATGAGGTGCTGCGACTATGTCAACCTGGCTATCAAAAAAATTTATTCACGGTTGCGCAGGCTTTGGCTCTCGGCAAATTTATTGCCTTCTCGCATCCGCTTAAAATTTGATCTTGCCTTATTTTACTTATGGTCGCTCTGTATACTCAAAATACGATAGCTCGTGTGCTTCGTAGGTTCGACCATGTTTCAGTATTCATAGATAGCTTGGTTAGCTGTTCTTTCAACCTGCTGCTACTGTAAAACATACTTAATACGAACAAACCGGGGTATCTAAGAGAATTTCTTCAAATCTCCTCTTCTCGCGCAACATGAATCTAATCGTTCCACGCTTTTCGGGGATGTTATGCGCAGATCTTTCCTCGTCCGACTCAGGTTGGTGGCACCGTTAATGCATTCAAAGGACTCATTATAACACATATTACTTGGCAAGTACCACTTTTGTTATATACTCTCTCCACATAGGATGGTAACTAAGGTCATATAGTTTTGCTTTTCTCGCCCTTTCAATTTCTTTCGTCTTAAAGGTACGAAGTACATTAAATTCTGTCTGACTAAGACACCCACTAAGGGTTAGTACCATCTCTTGCACTCTATTAACAACTAAATTTGTCCCTTCTCACTCCTTAAAATATAAAAGACCAGTTCTTTATAGTCTGTTCGATATGCTTTCAATCAGGCTGCATAGTATTTTCCTAGAAGGTAATGTGAAACTGCAGAAATTTCAAACAACTTGTAATGGAAAAAGTCAAAAGTCTGTAGGAGTCTTGAACATTCTCATAAATTATGTACTTGAGCCCATTTTAAAATAAAAAAAAACAAAACACATTATTTGAATAAATCAAATATTTGTGATGGTGTCTATCACCTATGCGTGATTTCCAGTAAAACGTCAAGCAATATTGACATGAAATCAAATGTTCGGCTTACGGGCACTAATCGTTTCTACAAATACACCCGATCCAGGGATAAACTTCACTTTTAATAGAAATATCAAACAAATAATGATCTATAAAGATCAGAATGCCATGCCTCATGCCTGCCCTGTAGCACTTAACAACATGAACTCAAAGTGGGAGAGCAAATATTTACCATGGGAATTCCAGAGGTTGAGGTCCAGGTCCAGCAGAACAGTGCTTAGCTGGTGGCATCTGTTAAGAATTTATGTGTACAGATCTAATGGTTCTGAACTGAATCTACACGTAATGGTGGAATGGCGCTACAGATGTCCAGGAAATATGCCCATTTTGCATAAATTATTAAGAATTGCAATTATCACTTAAGTGGTTAATGTGCCCCTTCTTTACTTTGGCTTAAGAGGATTTGCAAATATTTCTTGAAGAGATTGAACAAATGTAAAGCAGCATGACCACTGGTCGGAATTAGTTGGTAGCGTCGATATTTTAATTAATTTAATTGAGCAATGCTAAAACACCTGCTCACCTGCTCACACCCGACATGGCCACTGCAAAGTCAGTTAAAGAACGAAAACAGATTTTTCTTCACGTTCAAATTGGTCAATATTCCGGGTGAGTGGTCAAGTGAAATTTGATTTGTGGCCTTCTTATGCTGGTCGGAATTGGAATGCACATTCCTCCTGAGATTTACTCCGTTAATCCGCCAACCTCTTGACCCTCCTTCATTCCGTTAACTAATAAAAGGATTAATGTTCTACTAACTGTTAAGTATATCTTTTCGGGATCAATTTCCTGAAAGATTTGATTAAATCACAAATAGCGGCTTAGCCTAGCTGACGTGATTGATTTATCCCAGCCCATACACACTGCAACGTATCGCAGAGATGTTGGCACACGATCCAATAAAATCCGGCATACAACATAAAGCGCTTTCACACCAGCATTTCGACTATCTGCAAACGTATCCAGATAAATATCCACGTTATGGTCTTACACTCAATTTCCAATATGCTAAATGAGGTCCCACATAAAATAACATTACCACTAACGACAACGACTGCAGGAAAAAAGTGGGAATAAAAGAAAAAGGCCGCCCAGAAAGTCATATCCCGATCCCGGTCTTCTAAAAACGACCAAAACGCTGAAATGTTGCATAAAATGGCGCAAAAGGTAATAAAAGAAATCCATCCTCTGCGCGGACAGTCCACAGTCCACAGTCCGCTGCCCCGTAGCCCGTGTCTCCCCTAAGCGCTGCCGTCGGCACGAGTATGAGTATAGGTGATGTTCTTCTATCTGGTACTTAATCTGGTTATGGGGCGTCCAGTATGACAACACTTTATGTATATGTGTTTCCAATGATCAGAGTACCGTTTGAGGGGCTTTAATTCGCGAATCGACATATTTTCCACGGTGCACACTGGCCTGCCCCGGTCCGCGCGCGGTGCACATGCAGCCGGGCGGGATAGAGGAATCCAAATCCAAGTCAGGCTCAGGCAGGCCAAATGCGCATATAGTCATAGAAACGCTGATTGCATGGATAACTCCATAGACCTTGGCGACTATAAATCAAGAAGTTGGCCTGGTCGCGTGTAGGGCCAGCTCCAAGGGAGAGATATATTCGAGAATGCTCAGTGGTCAGTGGTCAGTGGTCATCGGCTCCACTACGGTAGCGCAACAACAAATGCACCTCAAACTTATCCAAGAATTTAGGACAGAACTCATCATCTCCCTTTCGTCTTTCTCTCGGTGGCTGATTAATGCGTCCTTTGAACCTTCGGCTTAATTTATGAACGGCCATAGGATGCTGAATGCTGATGATGCGTTCTGCTGGCGTGAAGATATCTGCCTTCACCAAGAAAACGAGCTGCTGAGCTTCATCAACGCGAAGGTGAGTTCATGATTTTAATAAAAATTTGATATGCAGGACCTAACGGTTTTTTTGATGATTACTCATTTTTTCTGCGCCTGCTTTGTCCGCAACAGAGTTGCAGTTACATTTACTCAGCGCCCCTCTCATCACTTGCAGCAGGATGAGTCCTCCGGTTTTTTTTTAGCTACTTTATTTGTTTCCATAATTCTTTGGAGCTTCCTCTTAAAAGTGATGTCTTCTAACCAGAGATGAAAAATTGACCGCCTTTTCGACGAGCCGATGTAGGTCGTAAAATTTTTATGTTAACTCTTTGGCCGCAGCGTTCCCGTTAGCTGAAGACTTGATTTTGATGCATTTTAAGGACAATCAAAGGAGTTGGTTTACGGCTGGTTTTGGCAATTTGGATTTTATTATAGGAAGTTGTTGGTGGTAGGTGACAAGCAACATGAGAATTGGCACTTTTTGGCGAATTTAATGCACCCAAGAATTACGGAGGAGTAGTCGCGAGATATCTTGGTTTTATTACCTACTCATCCAAATCCTATGGCTGAACTTTGAGCTGTCGTTCCATTTGATAATTTGGTTGATAATTTGCCACATTCGATTTAACGATTCTGTTAACTTTGTCGATCTTCTTTCTTTTCATATTATTAATAAAAAGGAACAACACGGTTGCTTTTATTTACAGCCTACTAAAATATTGATGGAATTTGTGCGCATTAGGTCGAACAGACGCTATTATTACATATACGAAAACTCAAACTATTTCCAGATTGTCATAGGGAATTATTTAGGTCCGTTGCGTTTTATTAACTATGTCCTACCATCCGTAATAGATTCAAAATATTAAAGGACCAAAGCACTGTACTTTTTACTGTCATCTATGTAATAAGATATTGTCAACTTTAGAAGCAATTTGAAAGTATGTCTTCCTGATTAAGAAATCCTATGATTATAATATATATCTATAATATCTTCTGATGCCATATAATTATCCGTGAACTAGCATAGCCCTACCAGAAGACGACAGAACCAGTAGCAGGATCGGGGAAACGGTGGTACGATCTATCTTGTAAAGAACCTTACAGCCTTATAGACAGCCACTCAGTTAAGTATTGACTCTGGGGGTTTTATTTTCATAGCATACTGTATATTTTGGGAGCTTAAGTGTCAAAACTGGGATCCGAACCCAAGTCGACATAGTGGACCGCGAACATTAAAGACCACGTTATGCAAAAATTCTTCTCTACTTATATACAAGGCAAAAAGTTACATAGAATTACACACGGATACCTACAAGTTAGGACTAAGAACGTTTTCCAAGGTAGGAAGAGAACAAAAAGCTCCACCCAGTGTTTTGACGATGATCACGGCAATCCGGAAGTTCTGAGACCGATTCTCCTGTTTTCAAATCCATTACGAACAGAAAGGATTCATTATCCAAAATAGCCAGATTGGCAATCATGCAGTCAGAATTTAGGCCCGATGACGTTAACAAAAGAATACTATGCCGTTTTCACCATTGTTGATGCATTTTCAAAATTTGTGTTGCTGTGCCCAACAAGAACTACGACGACAGCAGATGTACTACTAAAGTTGTTTGTCCTGCAAACCACTTTCGGAAATCCTATGTAGGTTTTGACTGGTAAAGGGGCCTTGGGGGGGGGCCAAGGGAGTTTGAAGAATACCGCGAAAATGAGCGGATTGGACCAAACCAAGAGGAAATGACTTAGTGGAGGAAATCCATAAAGTAATATGTAATCATCTCTATTTTAATCAAACTATCCATAAACGCGGAAGACAAATGGTGTATGGACATCAATAGCATAAAATTTAATGTGAACGAATTTTTAGAAGAATTTATTAATATATTTCTGGACAAGGGCAGTGCAAAAGCGGGAAACCTCAACAGCAAATTCTTCGACTTCAAAAAAAAAAATGGAAGGAATTATTATTGATGACGAAACCCCTCTTTAAAGTATAACGTAGGTGATCTAGTAGTAGCAATAAAACACAGTACTTAAGATAAGACCTAAGTACGTGAAAACATTGTAAATTAAGGGTAACAAACTAACAACTATGGCGAGTGATGATGCAATCTACGCTGAAGATGTTATTAACGTGCGTTGACGGTGAGTGGGTGATGGTACAGCCCACGGTGAAGATGCTATGAACTAAGATCAACCGCTACATCATGAATGTTGACAAAAATCTATGGTTAAAAGGTAGTGAACTAAGGGTGCCAACTGCAGTGAACAATGATGATGGTAAGACTCTATAAAGTAACAATGAAAAAGGGATGCAACAACCACTACAGGAAAAGGAAATGTAAGATGAAGTAGGTAGGAGAGGACACAAAGCAAATCTCTAACGAAGAACTGAATTACAATTAAAATACTAGCCGAAATA
>QYTT01089064.1:0-17876 GCA_006980735.1 Dasypogon diadema | reverse complement strand
AAAAAAAAAAATGGAAGGAATTATTATTGATGACGAAACCCCTCTTTAAAGTATAACGTAGGTGATCTAGTAGTAGCAATAAAACACAGTACTTAAGATAAGACCTAAGTACGTGAAAACATTGTAAATTAAGGGTAACAAACTAACAACTATGGCGAGTGATGATGCAATCTACGCTGAAGATGTTATTAACGTGCGTTGACGGTGAGTGGGTGATGGTACAGCCCACGGTGAAGATGCTATGAACTAAGATCAACCGCTACATCATGAATGTTGACAAAAATCTATGGTTAAAAGGTAGTGAACTAAGGGTGCCAACTGCAGTGAACAATGATGATGGTAAGACTCTATAAAGTAACAATGAAAAAGGGATGCAACAACCACTACAGGAAAAGGAAATGTAAGATGAAGTAGGTAGGAGAGGACACAAAGCAAATCTCTAACGAAGAACTGAATTACAATTAAAATACTAGCCGAAATAGATCATAACGGCGACCCTAACTTTGACGTCGGCAGTATCTTGGAAAACCTATGATTTACTGAGGTGATAAATCTGTAGGATGACCGGATTTGTTGGATCAAGAACGTAAGGAAGAGCCAATCAATTCAATTAATTATTCAATAAACATAGACAATAAACAAAAAATACTGAGAAAATAAAGTAAAACCCTATAATAAAGTAAAATAATTAATAAGGTGTGAATAAAAGCTAATAGAATAAAAGTCAAATATAAATAAAAGTAAACAAAAATGACTAATTAGATAGATTAAGATAGGAAAAGAATCAAATTGTTAAATTAACTTAATTTAAAATTATTATTGATTTTTGATCAGCCCTTTCAACAGGAAAGGTTGCGAAATAAGTAATACACAACAAACACAGAGCAGTGCAAATTTTCTACGGTCGCAACCTAAAAATAATTCATAAAGAGCTAAGCCATAAACGGATCGACGAATATATATTGTACATATATAAATTTTATACAGTCATTAAACGCGGGGGCATTTCATCGAAGTATACAGAAGCAATGTATGGAAGTCATCCAGATTAATGCTGCCGTAACTCAACCTTCAAAGAGTATAACAGCCTCAAACACTTCTCACTTCACTCCCCTAGAGATTGATTTTCTTACTCAGTTTAGGGTATGCTGGATTCTTACTGTGTCAGCAAATTAATTATCGTCGTTAATGACTATGTCAAATTCCTGAAGGATTGCGCAAATTCGACCACGTATTACACGCCTACAAATTATTGAAAGTCTATTATTTGCGTAACATATCGCAATATCCGAAGGTTCGACTAATGCAGTAAGATTTCGTACTGTAATCATGAAATGGTTTGCAGGTACATAGTATCCAAAAGGGCTGACTCCTTCAACGCTTTGAAAGGACCTCTTTAACAGCGGTAGGCGCTAGGATGGTTAGATACTTGAGTTTCATAGGACAGTTCATGACAAACATTCGTTACATTTCCGGTAGAAGCAATGTTGTAGCAGACACTCTGTCGATAGTGAATGCTATTTGCTCCCATCACCCATCAATCAGTGATGTCTTCAGAAGGGAGCAACAGACCTCTCCAAAGGCAAGGAGATACATACCATCACCACTAAGGCTACAATTTTTCAACAAGGTACAACTTGTCACATCCAGGCGTTAAAAGGACAACACAACTCCTTATTAAAAGATTCGTCTGGCCAAGCATGAACAGTCAAACGACCTTTATAACGGCCTTTCGATGGGCCTTACTTAGTTGTATCAAAGACAGCTTAACATTTCATGGAAGCAATCAATGGAGATCACAAGAAAATATCAACAGACAGACTGAAGCCAGCAATTGTAAGAAATCAGAATCAGGCAATTTTACCACCAGTAGATATTTCTAAGCGTGTAGCTGGCAACACTTTTGGCCACATATCAAAAGACTGTTTTTCATTTAGCTTATAATTCTTATTCGGTACTTAGAATTTTTGTGTAGTATTTAAGTACTTGTGATATTCTCAATAAATTTAGTTTTGATCTCGGGCGAAAATAAAACTTTACCTTTTTAATGACGAAATAAAATAAAAAATAAAAGTATCTTCAATGACATGTTATTTATTCTAACGGTTTTATGTCTGAGTAATGCAAAAGGATGTTTACGATACCAGAAGCATGGCATTATAAAACCACAACTCATAAGATCACAATCTACAATACTTCATCAATTGACTCTTCACAAAGACCTTATCAACTCGAGGAATTTCATTATTTTGTCATTAGTGAGACATGAAAATTTCCACTTGTAGCGCTAGCACCTTCCCATCTTCATCCATTGACCAAACCAGGTGTTAGTTAATCATCTCATTGACCCTTCGTTGCTGTCATTTCACGGTGAATTTCAGTAAAATGGGGACGAACGAATAGTATTTTTGCTTTGGTAAAAAATTGTCAAGTTCTCCATTGTCCCTCACCAAGTTGACTCTTCTGGCTGACCTTTAATCTTTCGCTCGAGAAATGTGAATAGAATTGCGGTTGGATTCTCTTATCTTCTTTAAGCCAAGGTTACATGGCGCAGCACAGCTGCACAAGTAGATAGGCAGTAGGCAGGCATCCAGCAAATACCAAGAACAACAATTGCACCTATACCGAACATTTATTTCATTTGCCACAAACGATTCCATCTTCTTTCCAGACGACGTCCATCTAGTCGCAGTCAATTAAAATTCTACACCAAGTGAAGAAATTCTTCGACGAGCGCGAGCGGGGCAAATCGTCAGCGAAAAGAACTTCTGCGCCGGACTATCTTGACGCTCTGACAACTGCCAGCCGAGCTAAAAGCTATGAGTTGCTTGTCCGCTAGCACCAACCACCAACCTATACCCTGAGTTCCTGAGGATGTGGTATCCGTCTAAATGACAATTTCATGTCACAATCAATTACACTTTCATTCAATTATTTCATTTATTCGCGCAATTAAAATCAAATCCGTGGTAGCTGTGGCGGATGCGTCACGATTTCTTTCATGTCATCCGAGGATTGTGACACGAGTTGGCAGCAATTTGTGACTGCAACAGGTGTCTGCCATCTACCAGGAATGAATGGCTCCTTAACATATAGTGCACAAGAAGCGCACACTTTCGTTGGGTTGGTTTCAGAGTTTCAGAGGTGGTGCACACATAGGAAGGTGATTTCAACACCTGCAAATGTCAAAATATGGCAGAGTTAAATGTCAGCAGCTCGAGAGGTTCTTATGAAAGATTTAATTGAAAAGACCTAGACAAAATGACATTGGTATTGGCTGGCGGTTTGCTACCATTCCATTTCTTGTGGCAGAGAATTAGATGGCATTTTGCAGACTATGCCAAGGACTTACGAGCGACATAAATCCTTAAATGATTTAAAAAGCCACTGAAATTTATTTTCCACTAGTTTTATGTTGTGAATTTGTCTATTCTTCATTCTCGCTCGGATTCTACTGAACAAAGGGAGCTCAGTTCACTGAATGAAAAGAATTTTTCTAATTCGTGGAATTATTGCAGTCATCGTGGATTTATGATTTGCCACAGAGTCACCTGTGCAGGTTTTCATCAGATTCTACTTATGGCAGACTTAAGGCAAGTGAATCTCGTCTCGGACTATCCAAGTCCAGTATACCTATGATGGTAAGTGCCTATCCAAACGGGAGGTAGACAACTCGACGGTTTGTTTTGACGTTTCATTTCACCTGGACTAATAAGGACATTGGCTGGTCGCCTCTTGGGACTTTATTTGAAATCTCTGAGTATAAGGTGTGTGCTGAGAAATGTATTCGTTTTTTCTTTTTTATTCGTAATTAGTAACTATTATTACGTGTCTCTTAACAGGTATCATATTAGGAGTGAATTCCTTAGAAGTGGAAGCATTCCTAGATGACAGTTTTCTGTGAGAATTTCCACGCTTGTCAGTCTGATACTTGTTATAAAAGTGCCAGTTCTTGGAACAAGAATGACAGACTTCAGAGCAATGTCCTTGTCATTCTTTTTTTTGAATTCCCGGGAGATTTCCTACGCTTTTGGAAGTGCGATGAATCTCTGTAGATATGTTATGGTTATAGAATGTAAGCAGCAGGTTATTTTTATGTAATTTATACGCTGACGTTAAGATTCCATATTGTGAAATAAGTTGAATGCATTAGTGAATGTACGTAACTCGTCCTGAGACATTTTCCGGTTGTCTTGAACATTTTTAGAATTTATTTCATTTTACACCTTAAGCACACTTATTGCAAGTATGCAGGGTGTCTCTCATTGAAAAAACGATGATTCCTTGGTTAATTCTAAGAAGAACAAATTATGGGAAGAGGGAGAGGGTATATCTGGTATACCCAATGTTATATGGCGTCTTAAAGTTATTGTGTCCGGATTGTTATTTACAACGTCTATCGAACTAGAGATTTATCATTAGTATAAAGATGTAAATTAGAATATTTAAACTGAGAAAAAATGCCATTAATAAGCATGGAAAATAGTAGAGGACCAACAAGAGACCTCTGAGATATACCCAAAAGTGCTAGGGGAAAATTAGAGGAAATATTGGAAAATATTGCCAGTGACCTACCAATCAATTAATTCTAAATAATCGTAGCAGAATATGAGGACAAATGCAAGTTCTTTCTAAGCTTTAAATAAAGATGCTAATGAAAAATATAAAACATTGTTGTATTTCGAAATTATTTTACTGTTTTCGGATTAATAGTTAGCAGATGTAGGATTTTTAATCGACAAGAAATGCTCAAATTGATCTCTATCTGACTGAATACAAATAAGAATGTACAAAGGGACTAACTTGTTTTATTTTTATCATTTTTACCGAGGTGTATTTAGAAACATGGTCTACCTCTCTGACGACGAATATGCTGATATTCATTACATAAATGGATTATGTAATTGCATTGCTCTGACTGCGCGAGCAGAGTATTAACCGAATAATGTAAGGTTGGTTAATTATGCACCCAATACCAGGTCCAACAGAGCTATCCAAATTTCCTCAAAAGGAATATTGCTAAGGGAAGGAAACCTCTGATAGAAAACCATTGTGAAACCATGGTAAAAGTAATACGATAAGTACTACAAACTATATTCCTAATTGGTTATAATCTGCCGAGAATATAGGATCGAAAGAAGTGTTGCAATTTTTAATTTAGTCAACAAACTTTAATAAATAATGATTTTCTGTAAAAAGACTTGGTAAGACTTGGTAAGCTTCGGGAGCTGATAACATCATGGGCGAACTATTTAAAGGGGATGTTCATGATAATACCCGGATTGTTGAATGAAGAGATTTTCTTTGATAATTGGAAATAATCTATTATAATTTCTATTTAACAAGAAGATACAGAACTGTGTGTAGACATTATTGGAGAGTTTCCTTTCGGAATGCTTTAGAGAAAACTATATCTTATGTCATCGTTAGATGCCTCAGAGCATGCATGGAGGAGAGAAAAGGAAGATCGACAGTTGATCACATCTTCCTCGTAGTGAACTTCCATGGATTTTAAACAGGTGTATAAGACTATAAACGGACTACAGTTGTAGGCGGTTCAGATCGCTAAGGGATTGCTTCGAAAATTTTCCATGTTAATATTGAAGGATCCGATGCAATGATCTGTACATAAAGTAAAGAATAAATTCCAGATAAATAAGATATTCACAAGATGCCAAAGGTTACCCTTTCTTATTTATGAATTATAATTAATAAAAAGCTGAAAACGTAAATATTATTGAAAACTGCACCCCATCAATCACATATTTTTCATTCTATATAATTTCAAGATAAAAGAAATAGTAGAAGAAGGGAAATAAGCTAGTTTTTTAAACTTATTAATAATGTCGCCGCTTAGTACCGGATTCCACTTTTCTAAACTTCTGCCGACGACCTATCCTTCAGAGGTACAGCACTCCGCGAAAAAGAAGAAGGAAACAAAGAATCTAGATTTGACTAGAAAGGCTAAATACCTGGATGTATATCTGGATTCGATGCTGACTTGGAAACAAAACATTGAAGACAAGGTTAGAAAAGCGAGGATGGTGTTATAACAATGCAGAAAAAAGTTTAGACTAAAACAGGGTATCGGCCGAAGTCAGCCAATTGGATATGGACAAGTGGCGGTCAGACCTACACTAACATTTGCTGCGATAGTGTGGCGGTCTAAGGCTTGCTGGGTAACTTTTAGGCAGCAATTGGATAGGGTATAAACGATAGTGTGCATAGAGATTACAACCGCTTTTCGCACCATACCCACAGCTGCGCTAGAAACCCTACTTGAGGCACCATTGGATCTATTTGTGAAAAGGATGCCAATGGAGAGAGGATAGGTAGGGGTATAGAAAAATTATGGATCGGGAAACTTCGGATGCTGAAGGACAGGACTAAATTGGTCAGGATAACTGGAAGACGCACAAAACTCTTATCAGTGACGGATCACTCCCACAGAAAGGACCGAGGAATATTTTTATATCCATGAACATATCCATGAGGGATCTTTTCTAAAGATCTAAATCTATCATACTATGTAAGTCTAGGGAGATGCACCTTAGTTTACCAGACCAATGTGTTGACTTTAGTCCGTGACTTGGAGAACGTAAGGCAGAGTCAGGTGCGAGTAGTTAAAATTCTTATTACACTGGACAGACGTATGGATCGGGCAGAGGTGAATTCATTCCTTGTGCAGGAATATGTACAAAAGTTCAATAGGTATACCTCGGAAATTAGGCTAACACTTTGTTGAGTTAAAGAACACGTAGGGAACGGAAAAGCCGGCATCTTACCAAGACAGGAGGCGGCTATGGAATAACAAGTCCCAGAACCATGTCGAGAATGGGTCCTGAAACAACTTTAAAATCCGTGAGAGTGGGAAGTTTGTGATATAATTTGATGGGATTATGGAGGATGATACATCCAGACTGTACCTGAAAAATTCTAAGACGGCGGATCATGGGACTCACTGGCCTTAGCGGGCAGGAGGACGGACCACTCCACCTTTAAACAAATTCTTGGAATAACAAAAAATGTCGAGGTAATGGAGTTGCTAAAGAGCATTCCGATGCAAGCCAAGTAGAAGGACCAAATTGATCCCGATGGCAATGGTCTACTTTGACATCCCTTGAACGATAACTACATGATATTACTTTATATGCTTTGATAACGCAATTCCAAAATGCATTTGGCACCGACATTTGAAAAATCAACAAGTAAACAATATAGCTTTTTCCATATAAAAACCCCTAAAAGGTGGATAAAATGATTTCACTAAAAATATTGTTCCAAAAACAAAAAAACAAAAATCTTGCGCTCGTAAAAGTCGTGTATCTCTGACTGTGACGAGCTTCCTGTATGATAAAATAACCTACACAGGTTAGGATGGTGGCCAGGCGGGCTGAAGCACACGTCTCCTCTGTTAGCGTGTGGGTTCAAATCCTACACCGGGTGCGGCGATATATCTGAGTACCATTGGTTGAGGCAATTCTACTGACGAGAATTGTACTTGCGAAGCCACTGAAATGTTGCACAGTAATTTCATGTGTGGCTCACTTGCAACATTTGTTAGGTTAAAATTTCCCAATATCTTCCCTAATTTCTCCTCATCTAAGCTGTGCTGTGTGCATCATAGGGTTGTCTCCTCAGCTTACGCAGTACTATAACTTATTTCTTGTTAGTAAAAGCACAATTTTGATGACATGTTTCAAGTAAAATAAAGGAGTTAAAGAACTTCAGCAGGTGTACAACTTTATAGAACTCGGTAGGTACCTAATATAATATTTACCAAATTTCAGCTCCACACGAAATCCATTTAAAATATATTTCCTAGTAATTGTTTCAAAATTGCCGCTCGGGCTATATTAAATTTCATTGAAAGGTGAGAACAAATTTTCGAAAAACAAATGAAATTTGATGACAACAAAAGAACGGGGTGTGCTTCCATGAATGCATTTAAGAAGAAAAGGGTAAACCGGAATAGGCTGCAAAGTAAAAGAATCCCCGTCCGCACATTCGAAAGAAGAGTTAGTTATGCGTAAAATTCCATTATCCTGGTGGTGTGACAAGTCAATGTTTTTGGTAGAATGAAGACGTTGTAATTACGGCAACTTCAAAAGCTGATATTTCATGGGAATCTCTTCATGAATGTCGTACGAAATTTAAGTACTTGACATGTTATCAAGTTACAAAAGCAAAATTTTTTCCCCCAAGATATTATACGTACCTACATCCAATCCGATCAGATTTGATTGGATGAATGATTGTCTATACATATTTTATGTTTGAGCATGAGAAATCTTTAGGGATTATCTTTATGCATATGGAATAATCTATAATTAAAAGATTATCGTTCTTGGTTTAGAGTTTTAAGGATTTCTAGTCTCCTCATGCTTAATGGGAGTAGAAATGTATTCCCTTCCTTTTTTAAAGTTTTCTACTACACTCTACTATGCATAAATGTTAACTCTTGAAAACTATCTTAAAAATTGGAAATAGGGGAAGCTAAATCTAGTAACAATAGTAATTGTATCTATCTTGTATCTATCAGGTGCATCAAATAGGGAAGTTGGCTAAAATAATGCACCCAATTCAACAAAATTGGCATCCAAAAGCAACTCCCGAGAGAAACCCAAAAGGTTTCAGTAAGCGGGAAAGACCTCATTTATGTTGGTTAGGTAATATCAAAAGGAACCATCATAGGGTGATGCAAGCTTTTGATATGTGGACAATTGTTTGAGATCACAATTTCTGCGGAGGTAAGAGACGGTTGAGTGAATTAAAACCGTTCCATTGTTAAATTAAGCCGTAGAAATTTTTTGGATGACAATAGATTCACTTGGGAAATCTATACGAGACTATTTGCATGACAGGTAATCGCAACGCAACCTAATGCTCTTTTAGATTCTGTAATGCTTTCAAATGATGAAATACAAGGTCTTTTCGCGTCACCTGTACTGTCTGTACTTTTTGCACTTTTTATACCGAATTCTTAACAAATTGGTCTAAAAAGTGCAGAAAATAGAGATAGCATAGGCGACGCAAACAGGCCTATAATAAATAGGAGAACATTGAATTTTGAAAGCAAAATTAAAATTAAATTTATGTAAATTTTGGCATTGTGGTTTAGGCAAGTGTTTTTTTATGTAGATCAAAAAAAGAAGAGTAGACCAAAAATACATCAGGCTTAGCATATAATAGAAAAGTTTGGATTAAGTACCACATCTATGTACATATTTGTCGAATTACGTTTCACCTTTCTATCATGAGACGATGAAGTTATGTTTAGAATCGGCAAAAAACCATACGCGGAAAACAATGAAATTTATTAAATATGATAAAGATTGCTTTATAAATGAATTATATAATGATGATTTCGGGAATATTATGGCAATTGACGATATAAACATATGTGCATCTAAGTTTGAAGATACAATTAAAAAATCTATTAAAATTGACAAAAGTGTTACCATAGATAGTGGGTGCGCGGGGTGGTTTAGTAATGAACTAGCAAGTTTAAGGCGAAATAAAACAAACATATACAATAGAGCTAAATATTTAAATACGGAGGTGGACTGGAACAGATACAGAATCGAGGGGAATCTTTATAAATGAAAATGTATTAAGGCGAAAAACACGTAGATACATCAAGACAAAAATATCATAGAAATTAGGGGACCAGAAAGGTTTATGGCGAACTTTAAGAAAGCAAATCTTGAAAGGAGAAAAAAACACGAAATAAATGAGCTTGAGATAAATGGACCAGTTTTGAAAACTAATATAGAGGTAGCGAATGCATTCAATAAATTTTTCATCGAAAGTATTGAAAGCATACACAGTAGCATTAAACATATATCCCTTATTCGGATGACATTTGGACAAGCGAACAGAAGTTCATATTCCGGCAAATACGAGATCTGATCAAAAAATACGGTGAAAAATTTTTTATACTAGCAACAACTGATGCTACATCCATTTGAAGTACTACGTTCAATAGTCTGATTAGTTGAAATAATCAGTGTCAAATTTGAACACGTTTGGGTGTATGGGTATGACATAGGAAGGTACGTCAGTCAAAGTCGAAGGTGAAGGTCATGCTCAATGTTTGTTTTTTTATAGTGAGGGCATAGTGAGATCAGAGTTCGTTCCAAGGGAAGCAACTGTAAACTCCGAATATTACAACGTTTGCGAGACGATGTATGAAGAAAAATACCAGAAAAATGAGCCAACGTCTTCCTGATTCATAACGCTATGTCACACCTCGCTTCTGATTCGTGAGTTTTTGGCCTCAAAAAAAGTTGTCTGTCTGTTCATATTCACCTTACTCTCCAGATTTAGTACCATGCATTTCTGGCTCTTCCCAAAAATAAAAACCGTATTAAAAGGAAAACGTTTCGACACCATTTACGAGATTGAAGTAGCCACGACACAGCAGAAGCTCCGAAAAAAGCCTTCCAGAAATGATGGAATCAACGTTGGAATAAGTGTATCGCTAGCAAATAACAATATTTTGAAGTAGATTGAATAAAATTTGATATAAGCTTATTACTTTGTTCATAATTTACACAAAATTTTCACCATATTTTTTGATCAGACCTCGTAGATCTAGGCGAGCTTGAAAAAACAATGAAATCAATGAATAGAAAAAATGATTGCTTTGGTTTGAATTGTAAAATAATTATTGATTGTAAAGGAGAAATCCTACCAGTACTGCTTAAAATAATAAATACGTCCCTAGAAAATGGAAACTTCCCACAAAATTGGAAAGAGTCAATAAGTTGAGAAAGTTAAAAATGCTAAAAGTCCTGAGGAGTTTAGACCTATAAATATGTTGCCTACTTATGAGAAGATTTACTGAGAATAATGGACTTTTGTGCACAGAGCAATCGGGGTTCAAACGCGGACATTCTTGTGAAACATCTATTAGCTGGCTAATAAATGAGTGAAAGAAGGAAATAGAGAAGGGTAATGTAATTGTGGCAGTTTTTCTCGAAAGTGCCTTTGATACACTGGATATAAATGTATTAGTAGAGAAGCTGTGGAAGTATGGTGTACAGGGAATAGAGTTAGAATGGTTTAAAAGCAATTAAACAGGTAGAACTCAAAGTGTGAAAATGAATGGGACTTTTTCGACTCCTCGGGAGATATATCGTGGTGTCCCACAGGGCTCCATATTAGGAGCATTACTCTTCTTGCTACATATAAATGACATTAAAAAAGTGTTATTGCAAGCCAAGCTATCATTATTTACGCTTATGTATGTGACAGGGAAGATGGTTGCTGAGTGTGAAACAATTGTACAAAGTGAACTAAATTTTTTAAATGATTGGTTGTGTAAAAATAAACTTAAACTTAATATTAGTAAGACTAAATATAGGGGCTTGATGGAAATATAAACATAAAAGTAAACAACGAATCAATTGAATGTATTAGTGAAATTATATATTTGGGAGTGACAAATTGTGTACCAGAATCTCTAAAAAGATTGGTTTGCTTAGAAGGATTAGGAGGAATCTGTCAGTAAATTGCACAAACACGATTTATAATATTTCTTCCGCATTATGATTATTGCTCTTCAATTCTTCAAAATAGACCACAGGTTCTGCAGTATAAGGCAATGAGAGTGATAGAAGAACTCCAGTATTGAAGATGTGATACAAGAACTCCAGTATTGAAGATGTTACGATCTCTAAAATGGTTAAATATCACCGATTGAACCTAAACGCATTGATGATGGTATGAATTGCCTTTCTTTCTTTTATTTTGTGAATTTCTTGAAGTGTTTTTTTGAACTAATAAAATAAATAATAATAAATAAATAGCAAATGTAGAGCTTTTATTATTAATTTTGTTTATCTGATATTGATCGCTTTATTTTTAATGCAATGATGGGTGAAAGGAGCTGAAGTAGGATCAGCACAACGTACAGTGATCGCGGTGACTGGAATATTTCCTTTCTAGAAATACATAACTCTTACGATTCAAGCAGCACACTTGGTCAATTGTTTAGGAATGATCACTATCAGATTGTGCATGTCATTCGGTCATATTTGATAATGTAATTAACCTCATGAATTGTAGCTATTGAAATTCTCACGGACGAGATAATACCCTTGTTCATACCTTTGTTTTACATACTTTATAGTGCAGTTCACCTTAGGTTAATGAAATATAGTATGCTCCGGCTGCAACACCTGATCGCACACAAGCCATTAGATATAAATCCTCATAATATCCGGCCAAAAAGTAGAATACGCCTCGTTGGAAACGTTCTTAGCCTTCTAGCCTTACCTTGTTAGTAATTTTCACGCTTTATTACCGAGATTGAAATATTTATCCAAATGAGGCCATTTGTCCATTGGGAAACCCGAGACAATAAAGTTTTTCGTTAAACGTCAGCAGACAATAAAACCTAACAGACCATTGCATATTAAACGCAGTCAAGTTGGAGTGATCCAAGTGGAAAATGGCAAGAAAATGCAGTTTGGGTTTTATGTGTGGGGAATTAATGGCATTAGTCAACGAAATAAAATTTAACGCTTTACTTTTTGGTTGGTTAAGCAAATAGCCCAGGGGATGGCGCACGTGGTGCACCGTGCACGGCTGTCGATTGATATTTCAATCAGGCCTGAAACCTTTCAGTACCATAATTAACGGCTTCCATCCCAAAACAAAGAGGAATTCAAAAAATTTCTATCAGCTTGTAACGAGCTCTTCAAAATTGAAGAAAAATTCCCAATTACCGAAATGTGAAGGAACGATAAAGGTCACACGAATCAAGTTGGAGCATGGAACCGGCTTAAGACGGACGGACGGACGAACGAACGAACGGACGAACGGACGAACGAATCGATCAGGAAAAGCAGAAGCAACGATCGCCCCCGTTAAAGTGCAGTAGATCCCAGTAATGGTCTTAATTTCCGCGTATTAAGTAATTTTCAATCGGTGAAAAATTAGTGTCTTGTGTTTTCCTCTTCGGCTTTGCTGTCTCGTCGTCGTCGCCGCCTCTGCCATATCGATGCCAGGCTGATGTAATGTAAAAAACGCCAACAAGACAGTAATGGATCCAGGTAGGTAGGTAGGTACATTCCTACGTACAAAGGTACCTGTACAGTATAACAAGCCCATGAGACCAGGGAATTTAGTTCTCCAAATCGAGCTTAAAATTTACGTGAGTTTAACTTGCAGATTGGCGCACGAATGACCTCTGACTTGGGTGCATTATTCCCTCCTGCGCTGCTGCGCCGCCGAACGTGCACACTTCTTGCTCTCAACTCTTAACTGCTCTGCTGCATAAAAATTAACGACGGCGGAGGCGGTGGACACTCCACTTTGCTTTTTTGACAAGAAAATACTTTTACAGGGGATTTTGATAAAAAAGAGAAAGTTTCATGACTTTTATTTTCTAAAATTGAATGGCATTTCGGTTGCTAATAAAATGCGCCCGCCGCGGTACTGGCTCCGGTTCAAAAAGCGAGGAGCAACCAAATTGCTTTCCAATTTAACGGCCATTAATCTGCATTTGCTGCTCCCCCCATTTTTCCTCCAGCATATTAAAAACTGTCGTTTTCCCCCCTCGCTCGGTCCACGGTGTCCCATACAATATAAGCGATGAAATTTTATTATAGATAATTGCTGGTGTTACCGTGTTTCGTATTAAAACAACTTCTGTCCGTGTCTAGTCATTAGTCGTAAATTGATTTATTACTCCGGTTAAGTGTTAACCGAGATGATTACGTTCGGGAAATGCTGCAGAAAAATGCTTAATGTTCCTCTTGTTCCCATTTAAGGCTCTCTATAATTTTGAGGCACAGCACATGCGCTCATCATATGTATTATATTGCCGTCACTACCTACACGACTTTCAGTCATGTTATCCCGTCTTGTTAAATGCATTCTTCGAAAGGGTATTAATGCCTGATAATGATTAGATAAGATTAGTAAGAAGTTCAGGTTTGAGGTTATAATGCATGCGAAACCATGCGTGACAATCAATGTGTGTTCAGATATCATAAGATGGCATCTTAGATTGCTGCGGTAACATTGGAAGATTTCTGAAAAGCAATTTCCCAAAGCCGCAAGAGCCTTGAAATATTATATTAAATTTTCGCTATTCGCAAGAATACCCGCATATTGATGTAGAGTGCGGGGGAATTTGTTACACATTTAAAAGATTTTAATTACTATGAAGTACAGGAATGTTGTGCTCAAGCTGATAGACGAGCATCTCTGTGAACAGTAAACCAATAGTGACCAAAGCGAATCTCTATTGGCTAACAAACTTGTTAACTTCAAACTAGTGTCCATGACTTCCCGACATGGCTTACAATTAGCAAAAGGGGAAAATTAGAAGTTATTAAGATCTGAATCAAGAAGGACACAAAATTCACCGATATTTTGAATGTGTATAATATTATTGTGTACAATGAATAGTAGCCGTCCCATTTAGGGTTGTAGTTGTTGAAGACCTACTGATTAAAACTTCGAAATATACCTAACTATCTATCAACCACTTGTTGATCAATTGAAGGCAAGTTTAGTGCTGTTAATTGAAAAGCTATTTGTAAAAACATGAACCCTGAGTCACCCCGTAATCCATCATTCTGTAAAGAGTGCTATCGAATTCGGTTCGTACCATATAAGGATAAAACCCTTAGAACCTCGAAAAGAGCAATAGTTCGGTATTCACCGTTATAAATATTGCAAGGGATATCAGACGACTATTTTTTACAATTCTAATCAAAATAGAAATTACTTTTGGCAGATATTGGCCATTATTAAAGTCGAAAGATTACGTTTGTTTTTCCAACTAGGGAATATTAATTTAGAAGATCACCCAAGATCTAGGTGTCCATTGTAATTTACCACTATGAAATATATTTCTCCCGTAAACCGATAGTGGCACAATTATAGCAAATACTAAACGATGCTCTCAAGGAAGAGTCCTAGTACCCTCGCTGTGATTGACTGATTAGAACAATTATCTGTACAGGCTGGTTGAATTATGCCACGAAGTTCAAAGATATGCAGATAATCCGGAGGTGTGTGTAAAAAGCAGATTCAAAGGATAGGCTTCTAGAGTAAAAACATTGGCCCGAAAAGGAAGAAATTGAGAAGAATCGTTATTATAATTTTTTGGGGGGTAAACCCCTACCAAATAGAAGAAAATATCGAAGTAATTGGCCATTCCTGGACACCTTTTCTACACATTTGACCTTTTCGATGCTATGGGAGCGTATATGGTGTACTGAATTGCAATTGGGGCATATAATCGTTCTCCGAAATGATACTAAATTCAATACCAGAAAAAGTTATCATGAAAAGCGTTCTATAAAAAATATTCAGTATTAAAGAGCGGCAAAGTCAGAAGAGTATTCTACGCACGCTTGGTGTAATCGTCAAAAGTATTTAGAACCGAAAGGTTTAAAGAATAGATTTATACAATACAAAGCTGTTATTGATAGTTTTACAATTATATTCATGAACATTTCAAGAAGTGGCGAAAAGTAATGCAATTATTCCTGATTGTTAAATGGAAAGGTGAAAGGTGAAAGCTTCCCGGTGAAATAAATTCATAAATTCAGCGCGAAATGCATTCGATGAACTCAAGGTGGGTGTTTGGGTGTTAATTTCTTTTCCTTTTTAGTATTATTACTCTTTTTATGTTTGATTACATTTTTGTAGATATACAACTTCATCATATTTCCTAAGGTTTGTAGAAAATTATAATTGAAACACTTGCTGTGTTACTTACCTGTTACTTAATGCTAATGCATAAAATCAGTGGCAGGAAATTAGAAAATTGGCTTAACGATTTGGTTTCCTTAAATATTGATAGTGATACGAAATTAACATTGGAGGAAGTTCTTATAGAATTTTGCAAAACGCGCAGGTTATTTTCATTTTGATGTAAATGTAAAAATTTCGTATATACATTTTCTTTAATAAATTTTAAAAACCGCTCCCATGAAAAATTCCTGCCACCGGCCCCAATGCGCACCATACTCTATGAGGTAGCAGTAACATCAATTAGATTTTACATTTAAGCCTTACTTATGCAGCGTAAAGAAATGGGAATCCTATCGCGAATTCATGACTTCAAAAAACTCGGACTTGACAGAATATGTCAAAAAACTAAACAGAATATGTCAAAAAACTAAAAACATCCAAAAGAACGATCTAAAGCAGTTTTTCTGAAGGGAACCAGTCTAATGTAGTTCGTGTTCAAAAAGTGCTGGTCAAGGTTTACACCAATTACATCGGACGTCTCTAAGAAACCGACGATACCTTCAATAGCAGTAGGGAAGAAACATTTAAACTTCTATTGAAAATACACTTCCTCGGCTCTATTCTGTTGATAATAGCAATGAAGGTAAGATTTCTTAGAAAGAAAGAGATGAAAGGTCGCATCCGCACTGAAATAGACATTAAGTAGACCACAAGCTCATTAGAAATCACCACGTGGAAATGGTACTCATATTTCCCCTGTTCTTCGGAATCGGAAGAGCGAGTACCAATACTGGACAAATTGTTTACGTCCAGTTCAGCCTTTTGACATATTCTTAAGGGTTAGAGAGAACTGGATGTGATGTTCATACTTTAAGGAGCCACGCGATCAGCAGTCTAACATAAGTCATTTATATTTCTTTATGCTCAAAACCTTGAAGAAAGTCATAGATCTTCGCATTAGAAACGGAACGTGCCTACCAAACAGACAAATCAACAATAACCGTCTTACATGATTTAGTTTCTAGACTGGAAAATGCGTTAGACAGCAAAGAGATCGCCCTAAGAACTTTTCCAGATATCAAATGAGCTTTTGACAATATTAAAGAATTAGTAAAGATCTAGAAGTCTTGCAATTGAGATCGAATATCCAGGTCTAATTCTTTTCTAGGCCAGAACTCTCAACTTTAGAGGGTTAAAGGTAAAGCCATAACAGTCTAACGGCACTGTCGAAGGATTTTTGGATAGGACTACTTTCATGTAGAAAATCTACGTAATTATTATAATAGGTATGTTTTTTGCACAAGGTCCATACAGATCTCAAGATCAGGATCTCAGTTAGACACGTAATTGTAACTTAAAACACAAGATCCCGAACCTTATACAGATCTTGGATCTGGATCTTTAAAGATCTGGAAATTAGTACTTACTCTCACATTTAGTTGCATTTTTCTGGTTTTAGATATTGGTACTATTTGTTGTCAAATTCAAAGAGTGGTCTTAAAATCCAGCAAACATGTGTAATATGAGATTGTAAGGAATAAAAAAAACAAGTAAAATTTACGCGCTTCAAATATAGAAACTTATTATCTACAGCAGGATAAACCAATGCCTTACAATTAGCATCTGTCAACTTGACAATGATTATCGGTACTGCCAACGTATAATTAGTTTTATACTAATTCCAACAAGATCCCGATAGTTGTTTTGCCTACAGATCTGGATCTTCTACCAAAAAAATATATATATATATTTAATTTTAGTATGTTTGTAGTTACATCTTTCGTCTAATTAAAAATCTACGTTTCAGTTAATGAGGAAATCGATCGATGGCTGATTTTTATTATTTTACATCGCCACAAAGTGAAACTGCTTCAAAATCGCGAATTAAAGAACGCCACGAATTTACTCAACTTTCATAAGAAATATTTTTAAGAATCAAAGGAAATCGTGTTAATTGCTTCCTTTCTAAATGATAACAAGTCCATTAATTTCATCTTACTGTCTGATAGCACTTAAAACTTTTTCCATAACATTAAAATTGCATTCGAATAAAAGATTTTCCCACACGGCACCAACAACTGGATCCATTGGATGACTGTTCAAAAGAAATTTTCCTTTATATAGAGTAGAAATGAAAATGGAAAAAGCACCTTAAC
>QYTT01089063.1:50282-61954 GCA_006980735.1 Dasypogon diadema | reverse complement strand
CGAAGTTGTGAAAGCAGGTCCGCTTATAGATTTTAGAACTTCTTCCGCGAACCAGATGAGTGTCACAACTAAATAGTTCGCAAAAATGGTTTGGACAAATTTCTAGCAACTGAAATTGGTTGTGAAGTACATACAATCATTTCACAACCAAACTAATTCTGATAAAAAGGTTCGCACAACAACAGTTTAGTTCGCAACAGCCATATAGTTCCCAAATTGCTACTTGGGAGCTAAGACTATAAGAATTGCGGATTCGAATCTTGAGACAATAACCTCAGCTATAATTGATGCAATTTAAGGGGGATGCCCTCTTACTTCAGAGGACGATCAGGGCCCCTCTCCTGGTGGAATGGGAGAAAGAAAGAGCTCAAAAGTAGGGAGTCATAGAGGGATTTCGGGTGGAACATGGAGATTGTCTCAGAAACCAGTCGACTACAGAATGTAGTCATCAGAGGCTCAGTTTTCAAAGTTGTTGTTGTTCAAGATAGAATGGGAAAAATTGCAGAGACATTGAAGGAGACGAACAGGACTTTAATGAACGCACATTTTTCAGGAAGCTATGTCACGGACCATGCGTAATATCGTGATCATGAGATTAGACCGGAATGTGGAGCAAAGGACGGTGTCTTTGGAAAGAGTGAAGAAAAATATAGGTAACTTCACGCCCTTCAGGTCTCTAGATCTCTATAGGTTATTCCCTTCCTTACTACAGTGGGGCAAAGAAGCCATATTACTTGTCTTGTGACAGGACATATACCAGTTAAATGGAGAGAAACAAGAGTTGACATTTTTACCGAAATCAAGAAAAGGGATTACACTGAGGCGGAATCATTTAGGGCGGTCAGTTTGATATCGTTTCTGTTGGAGAAGGTGCTTATGAACTACCTGGAGTGGAGTGCACCGACAGCGGTAGCTCGACGGATAAAGGAGTATGCGATAGCCAATAACATCGTCGAGCTAACATGACACTGTCACTGCCTGTGCATTCTGTTTCTAGCTTTAAATGTAAGCTAGTATGCAGATCAGGTTGGGAAATCGACAAATGCTGCCATTCACCAGCTGGTTAGACTACCAGAGGAGGAACTGAATACGGGAGGCATTAATTTGGACATGTTCATGGTCATTGAAGGCGCGTTCGACAAAATTTTTATTCGGAAGCGCTCCATCTATTTATATTATGATATCTATGCCCATAATCTCTAGAAACCTGCAAATCTTTTGTAAATTAGTATTTAAATTTTGGAAATTGTTTACAATTAAAAAAAGCTAACTTGAAAACTTTTACGCCTTACGCTTAAAGATTTGTATAAACAGTACATAACCAACGTATAAAAAACCCCTTCCTACATAACAAACTTCTACCGTGACTAAATATCAAACGCCAATTAAATTTCATGATAAAGATTTGATAATGGGCAACATCGAATTTAACTGAAAGCCGAATTCATAAAACCTTACAAATGATAACATATCAGATTCCCGCATTTATTTTAAATGTCCATCAATAGTTAATTGAACCAAATGAAAATTTTAAATGCACCAATTAAACTGGAAACACTAAACGTCAAACGAAAGTTTGTTTTATGTTGAAATCGCTAAAGAATTTAAATAATCTCATAATAAAAGAAAAAAAATTAACACTGTTTTGGCTCAGAAGTGTGGTGCGCCCTAAGATAGGCTACATCGCCACTACAGTGTCGTTATAAATCCTCCTTTTTAAGAAGAAGAAGAAAAGCCGCATTTTGACAATCAGCTGTAATGCTTTGGTCGCCATTTAGATTTTGTGTGCTTGGCGCGTTCTGGCAATGTTGATTTAGCGCAAATTTTTCAAACAATTAATAATCATTGCAGTAAATAATTTAGCAGAAATGGGTCTAGACTTTGACGCAATCGAATACTGCAAGAAATTAAAAGTTCAGCAGCAAAATCCACCATTTACTTGTCCTGTTGATAAGTGTGATAAATCATATAAATCGGTGTGTGGGCTTCAATATCATTTAGTAAACTATGATCACGATAATCCACAGCCTATAACACCTTTAATAACACCAAACAGGAAGAAAGGGCGCTCAAGAATATTGCAGACTCCAAACACGCCTGCTGAGATCAGGGCCAGTCCGAAGGAAGCGGTAACGTATTGTGAAGCTGACAACTTGGTTCAGTATGATATAGATGGGAAGAGTATCAAAGTGTCGGCAGTAGACGAACTGCCCATTATTTCCGACGAGGAATACAAGAAACTTCTTGAGCGCGGTGATTTTGGACCTACTCCTGAGGTACCACCAGAACCACATCTGAAGCTACCAGAGGCGTCATTTAAGGAAATTGCAAACTACAACATATGTGATGCACCACCTCGTCCAAATGCTTACATAAGATTTATTGAGAAATCCGCGGAAGAATTGGACGGAGAAGTCGAATATGATGTGGATGAAGAAGACACAACTTGGCTCACGATTATAAATGAGAAGCGAGACGAACAAGGTCTGAACCCAGTCAGTATTGACACTCTTGAACTTCTTATGGACCGCTTGGAGAAGGAGTCATACTTCCAGGTAAGAATTTCACATATAATGCTTCATCGTATGCAGTCATTCGTTCGGTTTCAGGCTGCTGCGAATGGGCAGAGTGGGGCAGAAGTAGACGATGATGCTGTGTGCTGTATTTGTATGGATGGTGAATGCCAGAACACTAACGTAATCCTTTTCTGCGATATGTGTAACTTGGCCGTCCATCAGGACTGTTACGGGGTATTATTGTAATCTATGCTCACAATGGGGACCTTTATCAAACCTCTGCTTATATAGGTGCCTTACATACCCGAGGGACAATGGCTTTGCAGACGATGCTTGCAATCACCAAGCACTCCTGTGCATTGTGTTCTCTGCCCTAATTCTGGAGGAGCATTTAAACAAACGGATCGAGGATTGTGGGCACATGTTGTGTGCGCCTTGTGGATTCCAGAAGTACGCTTTGCAAATACCGTATTTCTTGAACCTATTGGTAGGATTGGTTTTAAATAGAATGCAATAAGTCTTACTGTGTCACCTGCCTTTCAGATTCAATTGAAATGATTCCTCCAGCCAGGTGGCGGTTAACATGTTACGTGTGTAAGGAAAAAGGAATAGGTGCATGCATTCAATGCCAGCGAAATAACTGTTACGCCGCCTTTCACGTAACTTGTGCCCAACAAGCCGGACTATATATGCATATGGATACGGTCAAAGACAGCACTAATGATGCAGTTCCAGTAACAGTACAGAAGTTTGCCTATTGCCATTCTCATACGCCTCCAGATGCAAAACATGATAAAGAAAATAATTCAAGTTACGAAGACACACGTCACAAAATGAAGGAAGCTAGGAAGCTATTGGCTAAGAAACGCTCTAGCGCTCCTATTGTTTTAATTCCGACCATCCCATCTGATAGGGTACAAGAGATATCCAGTTTAGTTACAATCCAAAAGAAAGCACAGTTCATTCAAAAATTAATCGCCTATTGGACATTAAAAAGGCAGTACCGGAATGGGGTTCCACTCTTAAGGCGCTTACAAAGTCAAGGGCAGAATCATGGTGGTTTTTCAAGAAATGGTATAGAAGGTTTGATATTCTTTCATTTGCAATATTAACATGGTTTGGAGTAACACCTTTTTATTTTTTGGACGTAGTTGTAGAAATTATTTTTATTTTTTGCACTTAAACATTTTTTGATTTTAACGAATTTGGTTAGTGCTCTAACGTTAAAATTTCTTCAACCTAAAAATCTATTCTTAAACCTTTTTCTTCCGCCGTCAACTAATAAAAAATATAATTTTTCTCTAGTAGAGGTTAATGCAAACATATTTTAACTAACTGTGATATATTCTTACCAGTAATTATGTCTTGCAACTGTGGAATGTAGACGTCTTGATTTGCTGCTCCACGTTTTACCACTTTGGTTGGCGAGCGTTCCTATCTTGTTCAGATCCTTCGATTGTGGGGTTCTCTTCCTGCGGATATTAAGCAATAAAGATCGACTTTGAAACAGTTCCAAAGGGCAAAAGATTTCCTTAAGAGCGCTGAACCAGACGTGGCTTGATCATATTTGAATTGAGTGCCTTCATAGCCACTTGACGGTCAATGTAGATCCCGTGGTATATGGGGTGTAGCTGTCATGTTTATATCAGAAATCTCCGCTTGAAACACGCTGTAGTAAAAAACTTCAGCTCCCGCTTTTCGTTCAGTTTAGGCCCGTCCGTGTAGACACATATGCCTGACTGAGCTAACCGATCAACATCCCACTCCTGTCTGCTAGGAATACTAGCGAAGTAGCCTCTTATTTTGTAGAGCTCTCTCTATCAGTTCACTAATGATCGGAAAGAACTTATCCGAAACCAGGATAGCTAGGTCGTCAGTATAATCTACAATCTTAACACCCTCCGCCTCCAAAGAGACTAACATAGAGTTAGCCACCAGCATCCATAGTTGGGGTTAGAACACCCCCTGCAGGGGGTGACTTTCTGTAATATGATAGGTATAATCCCATCAATACGCGGTTGTGCGAATAATTGAATGGCCAAAGTTGTCCTTTTCCTCGTGACTATATTCTGAATAGATACCTACATTCGCAGTGGTCCGAGTAACCAGCAGGGTCACTGCAACAACCAACCTCTGAACTTCCAGGAAAATGCTCATCAGACAGCAGTTTCAGGGTTTCCTTATTGAATTCCGTCCAGAAACCATAGTTCCTTTTCAGAAAGAAGGGAATGTCGAGGTCCTTTGATAGGATTCATTTGTACTCTACGGATTGGCAATAGCTTTTCGCTTTTCTTATAGAATTTTTGTATTTCCTGGGACTTATTTCGTAATTGGTCCACTCCCCCGCCGGCCTGTTTGACTTTTCTTTATTAATAATCTCCGTGCATTTCGCCTTTGGTCACTTAAGACCTTATTCTACCAAGGTGGATAAGACTTCTTAGTGGGCTTGCGCATCGAAAACGATTTATCATGTCTATTACAAATCCTTAAAATAGATGTTAGCTTGTTGAGTTCTTAAATTCAAAAACACTTGTTTTGTTTGAAAGCTATGCGCCTATAGCAAGACTTGTGGTGGTGCTAGCACTCGTATCTAGCCATTTGGGATCTCTGAACGTCATATAACCTGAAGTTATGCATTATTTCACAATTCTCCTACTTTGGCTACATTATTTTTGAGGAAGTCAAGAAAGTACTGGTTCGTACAGTTAGTGTCCTTGATTCTTTTGTGCAAGTCTGAAGCGTCGTATTACGTGACCGGACCTGTTGGGCTTTTGGAAAAGTCCTCAACCAATAGTTCATTAGCTTCCTTTATACCACGAGCCATCTGTCCGCGGAAATTTTCCAAATCTTTCCTGCGTCGAACACCGCAAACTATAGAAACATCCGTTGTCCGAGTCTTGCATAGTCGGACTTTTGCTTGCTCCTTCTGGCTAGAATACCGTAGCAGAGCTTGACGTTCCAACAGCGGTACCAGAGGAAGCGTTTCTAGAGGAAGTTGTAGCAAGTTTCCTAGAAGATGTTGCAACCACGCCACGAGCATTACCACTTTTCTTTGTGACGTTGTCTTCCTTGTCCTTGAATTTAGTTTTCTTGCCAGCAGCAAATCTTGTGCTAGCTTGATAAGCCTTATTCAGGCAATAATCACCAGGTCTTTTGTAGGTGTAAGGGACATAGTGGGGATCATTGTTCCTGACCCTTTGCGTTAGGCTTGAAATCTCCCGACTCTCGAACTTCCCAAAACGAAACCTTACTTTATCGCATTGTTTCGTCTACCTGAGTCCAGCAGTTTTTCGGTTTCTTGCGGTTGATTGCGTCGTTCTCCTTGGATGGAGACTTGAAAAGTAGTAGCTCGTTATAACTAATCTTGATCTCAGCCTTCCATTCTCGGTACGGTTTTAAACAAAAATACTCCCACCATCACCACTGAATTAGGTTGGCTACTCTTAGCTTCCCTGTCTGCCACGATACTCGTTCGAAATGAGCAACCCTGTCAGGATCGCGAACCAACCCGTTAACATGACTCTAGAGATCATCGATTTTTACGGAGGACTTTCGCTTTCACAAAGAAAAATGTCCCAAATATGCAGTCTCGCGTTCGATAGGCTATTCATTCCAAAGGAGGTAGGAACCTGTCGATTTATAATTTTAAGCGTAAACATACATTTACGAAGATTCAGGTACTGATCAAGGGTCATGCGAAGGATACCATTTTTAAAGGGTGAGATATGGTTGAAGAGCCGCACGCGAAAAACACAGCGAGTGCACGTATTAAAGGCAGTTTGAAGTTTTGATGAATTCCAATCCATATAAGAATAGAGCGAATTACAATAATTTTTAAACGGCATTATTATAGTCAAAACTCCCAAAGGGCTCTTTTGCATCACTGCCTAAGAATTCCGAATATTTTTCCAGAAATCATATTAACATGACGTCATCGTTAAATTAAAGATAATTCCAAAGTTTTTGATTCTAGTGAAAAAAGGAAAGTTCGCCACACAGAACCCATTTTTCATCACATTTATTTTGTTTTGATATTCATGCGACACCTATTGCTAGTTTTTCCACCGATAGTGAAATAATTGTGAATGACGGTTGAGTTAATTCAGTAGTGCACTTTGGAGTACTTGTACAAACACGTTCAACCAGGATTATTATAATTTGCTGACTGAGAAATAAATCACACATTTCATGTAAAGCAACCAAATAAAATCTTCTCAATCCACTATCTTAACAAACATAAATAATTTTCTTATGGATAATGAGCTTCTTTGTAATTTTTCACTTTACGGTAACAACTAATACTATTAATAAATTGTTAAAATACGTTCAAGACTGCGATGAAATTTTCAACTTGAATTTGAGTTTTTTTTGTTTGTTTGTCAAAAGGTTCACCAAATACATCAGAACTGTACCAGCAACTTAAGTATTGGCAGTGCTTGCGCCAAGATCTCGAGCGCGCCCGTCTTCTCTGTGAATTAGTACGAAAGCGAGAAAAATTAAAAGTTGCCTATATAAAAACATACGAACAAGTAATAATGCTGCAGCTCAATCCGCTTGAAGCTGCAATGACGAAACTTTTGGATATGTTGGAAGCAAAAGATACCAGTGAAATATTTCTTGAACCTGTTGATGTTGAAGAAGTTCCCGACTACATGGATATAGTCAAACAGCCAATGGATTTAGGAACAATGAGACAAAAACTCAAAGCTGGAGAATATCACTCTCTGGATGAGATGGAATTAGATTTTGATTTAATGATCAAAAACTGTTTAGCCTACAATAACAAGGATACAATCTTCTATCGGGCGGGTATCAAAATGCGAGATCAAGGAGGACAACTTTTTAAAATAACCCGCAAAGAGCTTGAAAAGGCAGGAATTGTTGAACAACCTAAATCAGATGATTGCATTGCTCAGGAAGTCGACGATGAACTGAAAGAATTGCTTAAAGAAACACCAACAGATGCGTTGCTTCAAAAAATGCTGATTTTAGCCGATAAAGCGCAAGCTCTAAGGAATCCTTCACAAAGAACAAAGCGAGTTAAGCAGATCCGTCTAGAAATTACTAAAATGAAGAAAGCAATTACAAAGTCGAAAAATGCAACGGTAAGTAAATTTCATAGGAATTTTGAGTTGGGAAATTTGTTAATATGTAATGCATCTTTAAGAAACTTATTTCAGATAGTTCACAGTCAGATGGGGAGGGAAAACTTGAAGCAGCGGTACAAACGCCACCTTGTAGTCCCATAAAAAGTGTTTGCAGTAGTGCTTCGCCTTCAGGGGTGAATAGACGGTATGTTTTTTGTGTTGTTTTTTTTATACTAAGATATCATTTTTTCTATTGAGATAGGATTGTATTACTAGAAAGTTTTTATAATAACAGTTTTATTTATTTGGCATTGAACTAAATTCTCTTATAGCAAAATTTCAGAAAATCTTCCGGGAAAGATTAAAATTTTTAGCTAGATTAAGTCATGCTTTTACTGCTTTTAACCTGTTTAAAAATTTTACAGCACCGCTGTGTTATTTACCAGAAAAGCGCAGGCTGCATTAAAAAAGCCTGAAATGCTAATGAAAGAAGAATCTTCTTGTGATACCCCTACCATGGAAAAAGTAAAATCTCCAAAACGAAATTCGAAAAATAAACGACTTTCAAATTGTCGTAGCATGGATGGTGACTTCCAGAACGAAAGTAATTTAAATTCCACAGTAACTACTCGAAAATCGCCACAAAAAGAGCCCTTCGAATCTATACCGGACAGTTTTCGTGTATACCGAGCTAATGCAAATCGAGAAATCTCTGAAACCGATGAAAGCGACTTAGATGATCGTTCAGGAAGTCCATGCAGTAGTTGTTCGTTTGGTGTCAGTGGAACTGGATCTGATGTTTATACAACTTCGGATGATGAGTTTAGTGGCAGTGAATCTGAAGGGCCATCAAACAGTGAAGGAGTTACACAAGAAAGTATTCCGCCACCAACTCCGGCACCTGTCGAACAAAAAGAAACACGACCTAGTTTAGAACCTTTGCAACTAGTATGGGCTAAATGCAGAGGTTACCCTTGGTATCCAGCATTAATTATAGATCCCAAAACTCCGAAAGGATTTGTGTACAATGGTGTACCTCTGCCAGCACCACCACAAGATGTATTAAATCTTCGTAAAAATTACACAGAAGAAGTTTTCTTGGTTTTATTTTTTGATGCAAAAAGAACTTGGCAATGGTTACCGTCGAACAAATTAGAGCTCCTAGGTGTTGACAAAGAACTGGATCAAGCCAAACTTGTTGAATCTAGGAAACCAACTGAACGGAAAGCTGTTAAAAAGGCTTATCAGGATGCTCTCCACTATCAGAGTCAAGTATCAGACTTGGAAGGACAGGGCCCAGGAGCCATTATGTAATTTTAAGGTACTTTAACACATCTCATTAAATATTCTTTTTCTATTGCACTAGAATTTAAGGATTATAAAAGTAGTTTTTTTTGATTAACAACAACGTAAAATAATAAGATAAAATAATAATAGAAGTAGGAAGCAGAACGATTTAAAAATGTTAAAATTATAGCATTCATGACAGAAGTGTTGGTATATCCACGATTTTTAGAATATTATTAATATTTTAAATTTTTATAAATACTACAAATCTAAAAATTAAATATAGTACATTAGCAAAAATTACACAGGTAATATCAACAGTTATAGAACAAATGATAAAGTAGATCTCTCTTGCACAAGATGCTTACTCCAAAGCCCATTTTGTCTTCACGTAATGATAGTGATTTTAAATGAAGTATAAGATAAAGGCACATTTCTAAGCATGAAACATTCCTTTAAGAGTTATTACAAAAGACAGTGTGAAGTTATTGTAATAAAACAGCCAGCGTATTATAGCCAGAATTTTGGAAATTCCAAGTGTTTTCAAGTGTGAAATATGGTATTTATAAAAATAAGCTATCGTACGAAAATATTCTTGATTTGACTTATTTTCCAGCATCAAATTTTACGTTAATACAGTATATATAAAAAAGTTGCCTTAAAGTTAAAATTATCAAAATTAAATTATTGGATAGTGCGTGATTTCACTTTTTCACGGTTCAGAAATTTTTCGAGTTCCGAAAATTACCAGTTTTACGATTTCATTTTTAATTACATAAAGTTATTTATAAATAATACTACTTACTCACTCACAATTAACTGTAGATTATATTTTTAATTAAGAAACTGGTTTTATGTGCTATAGGTTATAGCATGAAAATATTTTTTTCCAATGACCTAGGGATTTTTAATTTGGGCTTTGATTAACAGATGAATGTTACATAATTTCCATCTTTAGTTACATAAAATATGTTATTTTGTGAAAGTATTATTTTTTATACAATATTGATAGTTAAGCTGTGTTATGAGTCCGTACTCCTTCTTCTAATTCGTTATCAGTGAATTTGGGGGGTATTAGAAGCTACAAGTCAGCTATCTGAGATGTAACCTCTTTATTAGCAGGTAAATAGTTTCCAGAACTTGATTTCACTATACTATAACTTTACTTAACTCATTTAACAATTGATTACTGACTTTTGTTTACCTTCTTACTGGTTTACTTTGACTTACAGATTTATTCTGACTTACAAATTTACTCTGACTATCCTCTGAGTTACAACTTACCTTTAATGAAGAACTCCTTTGTCCTATTATTGACGTTCGATTGAAATGATCGATAAATCAGGGAAAATCAATATTGAGATCAACCACATCCGCTGTCATGTTTCATTCCTATCTGAAAGCATGTGACATAACAGCCGAGTGAAATATTCTTGGGGAAAATTTCTTGTTGGCTTCGCGTAAACAGGGAAAAGTAGTTGAGAGGGAGTTCCTGGCTCACTTCAGAGGGCGGCATACATACGGGCAGAGGTTTATTTACTTGCATGAGGCCAGGGTAACCACTCGATAAGCAGAGCTTTGTATCCAAACAACTGATGGATATGTATCCATTGTATCCACTGAACGGTCGTTCCGTATCCAAAGGATACGTTCAAAAGTAAGTTGAGGAAAACGACATATTTTTGATTAAAAATGCTTATTTTTAGGCGAATCATTATATTTCCATTTTAATCACATTTTAATATTCAAAGTGGGATTAAAAAATAACAAGATAAAAACACAACAAAATGGTGTTAAATTTACATTAGATTGCACAAATCACTTTAAAATGTCTTCAGAAACACATTAATAAAATTCAATAATTCAGTACTAGTTTCTAATTGTTACACAAAATTTTATTCTGATTAAGGATATTTTTCCTTCATATCTTTGGCTAACATATAATTTTCAACAATGGTATTAAGAATCGATTTGTAATTTTATTTTTAATCAAATTTAATTGCCAAAAAAATTCATTCTGCTGCTGCAGAAATATGTGGCAATATATTTTTCTGCATGGAAAGTAGCCTCCACTCATATTAAATTTCTGATGGATTCAGATAAATTCTGTTGTTTTATATTATTTTCAGCATCTATATCTACATATATTATAATATAAGTTTTGCTCATAAAATTACTAAGAAGTAAAATAAAATTACTTTCAATGGTTTCATAAATCGTTGTTAATTGCGACTTTTGCACTGACACATGTGCGAGCATGTGCCAAAATGCGCGTTTGATGGAAAAAAGGAACGCATGTGCAAGCATGTACCAACTTAACTGGCCTATATGGCCTCAGATCTCATTCAACTGCAAAATCATTGTAGTACCGCGACTCGTTACTCCTTCCATTCTCAAGATGTAGATACAGAAATGCATTGTAGATTTTTATTCTGGAATGTGTACTTTGTATTGAAGCAATTATATCATGCCTTCTGTTGGAGGCGCTTGCTACATTTTTCTACTGGGATACGGTACATTTAGCGTACAGGTAATTTCACTATGGAATTTTCATGCCACTCTGCTTCCATTTTGTACACCACTAATATGCGTGAAAAGAAAACATGGATGTTTTTTGTTTTTATATTTTTCATTTATTCATATTTGTATATTAGTTGAGTGTTTTGTACTTAGGGAAATAAGAACTACCGATTTTCACTTCAAAATTACATCTGTTTCATTTCACTTCTCACTTACAACGTTATGAAGAATTTCTAGACAAGAGTGCGAATTAAGCAAAAAG
>QYTT01089063.1:29849-41798 GCA_006980735.1 Dasypogon diadema | reverse complement strand
AGTACTCAACGTTTAATATTATTTATTTCACCATGTTAATTACATGCATAACTCAATAACCGTGTATGCATTTAAACTCCGATCTTAAACTTGCAGCATAATATTGCTCTAGTAATCATACTTGAACTAATCAATAATGTTTACAATTTACCGGCACACATTTTCCATTCACTACAAAATCAGATGCAACATTATTTAAATTTAACCGGTCTTCAATTTTAAGACTAGTTAAGCTAAACACATGACTCCCACATGTTTTCATAAAGTAATGATAGATGCATTTCACACCAAAATCAGTTAATCACATCGTGTGCAATTTATCTTCTTTGCATATTCTCAGACATCTGGTGGTGGGTGAAAAGAAGGAACTCATCACAAGCTACTTTTTAGTTCTTCGGGTTTCAGCGGAAAATCTTATACGTAAAGTGGGCAAGATTTTCCTCCTTTCTTGAGTGTTTTGTATGTTAGATAGAATATTGTACATTTTTGAGTATCCTCTTTAAAGCGGTGCCCACTTCACTCAGGGTAAGTCTGTCAACGACCCGTTGTTGCTGCACTGTTCTAGCATTTTACAAGAAGCGAATACCTTTGCTTGCCATCTGCGACATCAAAAATTTAGGAATTCAGTATCTAAAAACTAGGATAATCACAAACAACCAGTTCAAAAAAACTAGGACAAATTCTAGAACCACAAATAACTATAAATGATTTAATTAAGCCGAACAAACTGTCAAACATTTCTTTAAGTATGCTGTTTGTAAAAAGATTTAGAATATCCTCTATTCTTTTAATATTTAAATGTCTATTACTAAAAAGTTGACATATAAATTTGAGAGCATTACTTGCTATGTTTTTCTAAAATTATATTGAAAATATCTATATTTATCTCTTTAGAATCAATTTTATCAAAATTACTTGAATGATTTGAGTTAGAACATTTAGTTTTATTTGAGTTTGATACAAGTGAAGTATTTTGAGCTTTATATTTATTTTCACAAATTCTGTCCCCATTATTTTTAAAAAATTCAATGCTTTGATTTTTGTGAATGTTATGATGTTTTTTAAATGCTGAATGAGTGCAAAATGTACTTAAACAATTATTTTCTATACAAACTAGTTTTTGCTTATTTTTTGTTAAATGAAATAATTTTAAATGTGTAATAAGAGTGTCAATATTACAAAAACATTCAAAACAAACAAAGCACTGTCATTTTCTTGTTATTCTTTTATATAATATGTATTATATGCTGAGTATTGATTTCATATCCGAAAAATCGATTGTAGATGGAATTTCATAGAAATATTCCTGTACAAAATTTAAAAATTTTGAATTTTCAAACGGATACTGATAATTCAATACAAAAATAATTTAAAATATATGTCAAAAGCATTAAGAAAACTGGTGAAATAATAGGTCAAAGATTCCTTTGCAACCATAAATTGAGGAGAAGTTTCGTCACCTACGACAACTATAATCGATTGAAATGTGATCCTTTTTTGAACGCAAAAATTTGTACGACTAGTAATTGTCGCCAATTGTTTACGGGACACTGGTTTTATCAAATTATTAAGCAGCTTCAAATACTGCACTTTGCGATATTCTAAAAGAAGATTAAATTGGCTTATAGTAGTAAATAAAAACATTTATATATTTTAAACTAATCTTTAAACTGAGTGCTTGAAAAATATAATGTACCAGTGTTTGTAGATAATTCTTTTAAGATTTGCTTCCTAGGTCCAGTTTTAACATATTTAGAAAAAATATTCTCCAAATTATTTTCAATTGTTTTAAAGTTTTTAAAAAGGTTGTTACATTTTCCTGGATATTTTAGATTGAAATCGATTTCGATCTATCACAAATAAACGAGACAAATTTAAATAAAATTCCCACCTATAAATAATGAAGAATACTTACCAATCAACTTCCATCTGCGTGCTTGAATAACGGCCAGTTATTTAGAATTTTGTTATCTTTTGAGGTAATTACATCTTTATTTCTTAACGAAAAGGTATTTCTCCATTTGGTTTCCACAGTTTCCATGGCGTAGACCAATTTCGAAGCCATTCGGTTTCTGCTTCCATCTTCTCTATACATATCTTCTTCCATTACTGAAGATATATTTTCCTGATTTTCGTCACCTATAAATATCGGCAATTAAAAATAAAATAAAAAAAGTAAAAGAAAATTTTACTACTAGCCTTATTCTTAATTCCGACGACGGAATCCCATTTAAAAAGCACTACAATCCTGTTCGAAATTGATTCAATTGGAATTCAGAATAGGGATGTATATCTAGAATCTGATTTTGATGAATCAGTATTCGATTTTTTATGTCTCAGTTTTGTTCCGAACATCCCTAAGTGTCTAAGGCTTCTTAGAAAAATATTAATCCTAAAAAAATTAATTGGAAAACTAAACTCATAGAACGATATTTTTCTTACTTTGCATTCGTTTTTGAAAAAAAACCAACCAAAAAACAATTTGGTTCGCAATCTCATCCACCATTGCTAATGTTATGGGGACATTTCTTTGTAAATGATTCTGCACAATTGTTGCAACCAAAAAATCCCTTTCTTCATTGGAAAATGCTTCCTTGGTTTCATAATTGTTTTTAATTTTTTGACCAATTTGTGTGGAAACGAAGTTATCAATATTCTGAAAGCATTTTTCATTTATTTGATAAAATATTTTTTTTTTGTAACACGTTGACGGTTCGTTACGATATAATTCGTAGTTAAACATTGTTATTTCATAATGGACAATCAACGTATTAAAAAAGATAGCTGTTAAGATAAAAAATTCAAAGTAGGTAATACTTACAAACTTATAATTCTCAACCAGATTCTTTTCTTCTGTAATTGATTTGCTTTCATGATAACAACAGCCTGAAAATTTATAATTTATAAAACCACGTCACTTTAAAGTTTCCCCTATCTTTTAAAAATGCGAAATAATTTTCCATTTTGAATTTTGTTAGAAGAAAATGAAAATTGCTGATCTTCTTCTGAACGAATGGTGATGATGAACCCTTTGCGGTCGTATTAATTTTGGACGTGGGTATCGTACTGGTCGGAGTTAATTTCCGTTGAAAGAGCAGTGATACATAACATGTAAGATTATGAAGGATAAACAAGATTTATTAATTCTTTTAACTTTAAATATATGTTTACACAACAATGTGTTTTAATGTAATGTTTTTATGTAAAAATTATATTTTATACTTCTCCATCGTGTGCTATCTTTCAAAACAGTCTCCAACATGCAGTCCTGGTTTTCTTTCTATTTGAACATACAGAACAATCTTTACTTTTTACATCTTCACAGCCTTTCCTCGTTATCTGAGGTCGATGGTCTTCCTGGTTTAGAAGATACTCCATCACGAAAATCACCAATTTTCGGACAAACATAAAATGTGACATAGGTGTCCTGTTCTCTTTTTCAGCTGACACCTTACATAAAATGTAGCTATTGATTGCACAAACCTCTAATCCCCAGAAAAAAATCGTTCTCCACCATTTGCAAGATTTTCTCATAAAACAATATGAACTAGCTAATTGCTCAGCCTTATTGACACTTCCCATATTCACATTGTAATTTATAATAACATTTGGTTTGCTAATGTTGACGGTGTCACCTTGTTTCACCCTTCTTTCTATAGTTGTCGTGCCCGAGGTATCGTAGCTGCTTAGTATAGTGGCTATTCTCTTATCTTTCCACGCTAATAATAGAATATCACCTGATCGATAGGCGGCAACAGTTTTGATTTTTGTTACAGCTGGTTTTTTTTTTTATCACAACTGGTATATATTTTCTGTTTGTGCTATGTGTACCAGTTAAATAACAGCTTAATTTTAGAAGCTCCTGTGCTAATGGGACCTCTGTAAAATATCTATCTGTAAAGATATGATATCCCTTTGCCTCTGGAATTGCGGTCAAGAGCTTGTGATATAATTGTAAAACAATCCTTGAACTAACAGGGAGGTCCGGACGGATGAGACATTCTGTACTGTAGTAGCGCTCCGTAGTAGGGAAGCATAGCATATATGTATCCTGTACGTACGTCTGATAACACATAAATACGGATTCCCCATTTGGTGGGTTTTTTAGAATTGTATGTTATAAAACCAATTTTGCCCTTAAATTTGACAACAACGGTGTAAAATGCTCTTGGAATTGCTCTTGGAATTTATCATCGATATATTCGATAAAATTACTCACTTTTTGAATTCTCGTCACCCTCTCCCTTCGAAAATGGTATGTTCCCAACATGTTCTTCAGTCCAATAATATTCTGAGAATTTCATACGTCGACTCTGCGACTGCTCAAACTCTTCAGGAACGCGAGATTTTCTTTTCTCTGCAACTTTGTTAAGCGCACACAGCTTCTTTACTTGAGCCAACACGTCTGGTAATTGCTCGCACTTTGCCGCTACTACTACATTCATAAGTCCCCGTTCACGATGTAACTTATTGTGATGGACTCGCTCAGGTTACCCCTCTTAGCAATGGCCACCATTTCATAGAAATATATTTCAATTTCTTCTCCTTTTCTTCTTTATCATTATCGGTACATCATCTCGGCGTGTACGCTAAAATCATCGATTTCCGAGGGGAAAGCTACGATTATTTTTGTTTTAAATTCCTTCCATGACGTGAAACCCTGTCCTGTCGCTTTATCATCCCATACATATGCATCTCCCAAATCCTCTACTGTTTTGACCCACTGTTTTGCCGCCAGAGAAATTGGCGATAACGCTACTGGCTTCTTCATACGAAGAAAAGAACTGGAGTATTAAGGGGTGGAGTGTAGTATTGAAGCGGCAAGTGTAGTGTGGAGTACGCATTGCTCTCGTCGCAGCAGGTCGTTTTCACTTCTTAAAAGAGCTAATTCTCTTTGCTTTTTGCGTCCAATTTTCCTTTGCCTCCATCACACGCGCAAGCACACCAGTGTCAATACACTTTAGCAAAAAAAGATTTGTTTGTTCTCGGTTTTTCAAGCTTTCCCGTTTTTCCCTTTTTAAACTCAAGAATTTGAGGTAATACATTTTAGTATTAGTAATGGTCCTTCTTTATGTTTATGGACTTTTTTCAGGTGATGAATCACGTGAAATATTTTAAATAAGAATTTTCACATAAAAAACATTTGAAAACATTTATTTTGTGACCTTCACTTCAAAAATTTCAAACTAAAGAATTACTTTTCTCTTGTTATCAAAACAATATGTTAATTGATTGATAATAAAGTTGCTTTCAATAATTTCGTTACTCTTTCTTCTTTGTTAATTTATGATATGTCGTATATTCTTTTTGATGATTTATTCAGTTTGATTCCATAAGCAAAATGTTCAAAAATACAAGGAAATGCTTAATAAATTCATTAAAATTTAAATCAAGAGCAAAGTGTATTTTGAAAAATATATCGAAAACCTCCTTAAACGTGTAACTAGCAGGAATATTGATTAGATTGCCTTACACAACTATAAAATATTGTTCCATTGCGTCTTTATTTGGTCCACGTGCTAAAATGAACGGATGCACATTGGTAAATTCTTCTCTATCAGACATATAATTATATATGGATTTTATATTAATATTGATGTTATTTTTATATCATACTAAATAAATTACCTGAGTGAACGCAATGAAATCGTCTAGCTATTGGGAGAAGTAGCCCGATAATCTTCCTGATGGAGTCTCCGGAAGCAGTTTTAAGAGACGTAGACTTCGGCCAGCAAGAATCAATAAGACTAGAGTCTTCATAGCCAAAAGGCTTAGTAACTTCACAAATATTTTTAAGAAAGTCCTCACAAAAGGAAGCTTTGTCCACTTCCGCCCACTTTAACCTCTTACTGCCAGCAACGCTTTGGTTTTAGTCTGTTTAGATGGGTTTCAACATGAGCTAGGAAGGGATAAAGGGGATCGTCTTTGGCTATCTTTGCGTTCACTATTGATTTTATTTCGCCTATTTTTTTCTCATATGCTTCCAATTCTATTATATGTATTAGTCGAAATATTCCCGTTTGTATTCATGCCCTTTCCACGTTTATTGTGGCCAGCTGAGAGTTTGAATTATCTGATATTTGTTTCTCGGCCATACATCCGGTGAAAAATGTCCTAAAAAAGAAGAATCGTAAAAATATTTTTATATAAACTGTCAAAACTGTTGGTTCTCTAACGTGTATTCTAGTTGGAGAACATAGAATATTTTGAAACACGTGTCAAAAGCCTGCAGAAAATCCTCAAAGAGGTACGTTATGTGCTCTGCAACAAGTGCAAATTGACATTCTTTTACAATTATTAAAAACGGTTGAAAATTGATTTTTTTTTTCAGCACAAAACTGCTTTCTCTTATTGATAAGTACTGGAATATCGGCGACACCTCCCGCTTCAACAGCAAAGGCCTCCCAAGCGTTTCCAATGCTTATCTTCCACGTTTTACCTCCTCCAACTGCTTTCCTTGAGGTTGGCTTTGTTATTGCGTGCAAGGCTTTGAACAAAGTATACCGGCGTAGATCTGGAAGAATTTGATGATTGTTTTATGATGATTTTACTTTCTTAAATACTGATATTACTATTGATACTAATTATAATGTAAATGCTTCAATTTACGCCCACGGTACGTAGATGCACCCTCCACTGAGATAAAACTGCAAAAAAATTGTCGAAGGTATTTGAACCTTGACACTTGTTGTGGAAAACTTTGGTGCTTGTACCAAGTCTTCAATACTCAATATTTGGCTGTTTTAAAGGTCTTACCACTGGTGGGGGGCAATTAAAACTCCGCAGTAGCCACTTGCGATGTAAAAAAATGAGTTGTGATCAACTGACTTTATTTGAATTAATTTCCACTATTTATATTACAAAGCGGCTGATACATAACTGCTGAACAATTATTGTTCATAAATCTAATGTTTAAGTACAGAAATATATCACCAGTACGGGGAATTTTACTGTGATAAGCTTGTCTACATGCAAGCTGCATATCGGATATCTTCCCTGAGCCAGATAAGTCCACTTTTACTTTTGATAAGAGTAAATATTCTGCCATGTACAAGCTGCATATCAGATTTCACTATGTGAATAGCAAATGCAATTCCAGTGTAATTCGTAGGTACATTTCTGCAATTTGGCTACTTTGCGTTTTTATGTTCTTCTTTTAATAATAATTGCCGTAAGTGGTGAACTCAATGATACATAGTCGCCATTGGCCATAAGAAGAGGATATGGATATGACATTTGATCTGAATACGTGTATTCATCAACTAATTGTTGAATTTTTCGTACATGCGGTAATAAACTTAGAAAAGTAAATCCTCATCGGACTCATTGCTTTTTTTCACTTTTACCTTCTCTACAAAGTAATTTAATTTTTGCTTCTCGATACCTAATAAAGTTTGATTGAAACATTCATTTGGTGAAAGCCTTTTCCTTTTTTATACAGACTGGCTATCACCCCCAATGTTGATGCCCGTGTCACGATTTTGTTTGACTTCTTCATTTTGATTTATTCCTTCAGGCTGATTTATAAAACTTTCAGAAGACTGTAAATTCTCATTTTTCAAGATATTTGGTTCCCTCTCTACAGGACAAGCGTTGCTCAAGGACTGATTGTTGACTTCTTCTTGAGAACGTTCTACATTCAAGTTGGCACTAGTTGACTTAGGCTTAATTACGTCTTTCAAGAACATAAAAGGTTTCTGAAATAAGCCCACTTGCTGCATGTGACATTTTCTACTGCATCACTTGACCGTAGAGTAGATAATTTGGAGAACTCTGTAGAAAACTGGTCTCGTAAATATTTTCATTCATTTTTCGGCACAACAACTGTTTCATTAAACTACAGTTTACAAATTTATCTTTACAAGTGGGGTGTTATGGACGGTATGACATAAAAACATTCCTGTTATATACCTACCTGAAGGTATCTTGCGACAGGGGTGTCATTTAGAGCACTAGCGTACACCTTCAGAGTTGGAGCCACTACAGTCGGAAAAATTGTTTTCGAAACAATTGAGATACTATGGAACATACTTCAACCGAGAGAGTGAATCGCTCTTGACAATTTTCATGTGTTTATCCCCTTTTTCCTTCTTTATACAAAAGAAAATCTTGATTTTCCACAATTTGCTCCAATGCAACTTCTATACCATCGCACTCGCTGAAAACCACACACCGACTCTCTCGCCACAGATCTATCTTCTTTCTCCTATCCCACTTGAAAAATGGCCTCCTCCTGACTTGCTTCTCGGTCCCTTCTGTTCTCCTCGAGACTCGTCCTCTATATTTATTCATTGCGGCGACAAATTTTGAATTTTCGCTTACAGGCTTTAGGCGAGAAATAATTACTGGATAGGTAATGACATCCACAGGTGTACTTACCTTTTTGTTTCTCACAGATTTGCGCGGTATTTCATATTTGATTGGATTTGGTATTTTTAGATATCGTCTTTAGTTTCGAGGTATCCACAATTATAGCAGCCTGTAATTGTAGGAAGTAGATGAATTTAATTCTTGATCATTTAATCCCGGTCATTTGATTCTTGATCATTTGATCCTTGATTCTTTAATTCTTTACCAGAAAATAGAGGTTCTGTTGTTATTTCAGAAGGTAAAGAAGAATGCCTTAAAAATGGAGATCGTAAGGAGAAAATATTTCTCTACATGAAGATATGCAGCATTTATAAGTGGAATAACGTGATGTATATCCTCAGACTACATTAAAAGTTCTTTTAAAGAACCGTAATCCTACTCCTAACACTACAAATTTATTATATATCATTAATCACTATTGATGATACAGCATTTTTTATATATGACAAAAGATGTACTTTATAAAAAAAATCTGAATAGATATCCAAACTAGTATACATTGAGATGGATATTTTAGGTTAAAAACTTCATATAATATGAAGCAACATTCTAAAGCATTCAAGAAATTCTTAAACTTATGTGGAGAAAGATATACGTAAAACTCACTTAATACCTGGAGGTCTAGTCCAGTTGCTATAATAATATGTTATATTGTTAATCTTGCTTGGTATGATTTGTTTACTATTAACTATTTGGACAACCAAATCGTTTGGTATTTTTACGTGCAGCATAAAACTATTTTCCGATCTTACCTGAACATCCGATCTTGGATTTTTGTTTTTCAAAGTCTTACTATTTACCGTGAAAAATTTACGCAACTTTAAAACCGAACTTTAATTCACTACTATCTTTCACTCCCACATGTGTCCTGTCTACCAGAAAAGAAGGAAAAGATCGGCTGGCTACTCGCTATCTTCCTGCCCTATATTGCACTGAACCTTTTCCTCCTCTGTTGTGCAACCCGCCGTGCTCCTATGGAGAGCGGGTGCAAGAATGCTGCCACTCAAAATGTTGTAATTTACGGATTTACTGCTGCCACTCAAAAATGTTGTAATTTACGGGGGTACTGCTGCCACTCAAAAATGTTGTAATTTACGGGGGTACTGCTGCCACTCAAAAATGTTGTAATTTACGGATTTATTGCTGCCAAGGGGTACTGCTGCCACTCAAAATGTTGACGTTTACGAATTTATTGCTGTCACTCACAAAATTTTACAACTTTCGGGGTACTGCTGCCACTCAAAATGTTAATGTTTACGGCAGCACCGCTGCCACCAAAATAATGTTGTGCAACCCGCCGTGCTCCTATGGAGAGCGGGTGCAAAAATGAAGGGGTCCGATCAAGACGAAAAAAAAGAAAAACTCTCTTCTTGACCAATTCCTTTTTTATTCCTTTATGTCAATCAATTTCTTCTTTGCTGTTGTTCACTGATTTTTTCACATTTGAAATTTTAACTGGCACACCAAGTCCGGCCGTAAAATTTTTATTTTGACGAAAGTTAAAGTTTGGACCGCACTTCTCTAGCTTCCCGAAGATTGAATTTTTGCTCTACTCCCGAAGGATTAATTTTCATTTCAAATTTCGTGGCCAACTTCATTATAGTTACTTTAAGTTGGTTACCATTGGCGATGTCCAATCAGCATCTGCTCAATGATTATGAAAATGAGATACGCTCAGGAATTTAATGTTTTAAGCGGGTACAAGAGGATAGATAATTGCCAAGTGATCAAAGGACTTTGGGTCGTCAATAGAGTGCTAATTAGGCCGATCCTCCTTTCCTGCTTTAAGGCATTCAAGGTTTTAATATTTTGTACTTTAATTATTTAGGATATTGCTTTACGTTGAAGAAAATCCAAATTTCCAGGCATGCTAAAACTCACTTAACCACTAAAATTATCGTTGGATAGCTCATCTCTCACAATTAAGTTACATTTTTGAGAAATATAATGACAAAAAAGGGGCTTCTATACTAAAGTCCTTGCAAATAAGGTGAACAAGTGGGGAGGCACCTGATCGATCCAGAAACTGCAACAATTTATTATCACAAATCGAACATAATTTTACCAAATCGAGTGAAGAAGATTGGGATGAAGCTGTAATATCACTCAACCACTCTTTAATTCCTGTCCTTGACGAAGATCGCCGTATCAAGCATTCACTGTCTAAGTAGCCCTATAATAATTATAATTATATAATTATAAAAATTTCGATGGAATAACCTAAATGAAATTTATTTACATTTGACATTCAAATAGCCTTTTCTCAAATACAACACGTGCATCCAATTGATTTTCCGAAAAAGAGAATATCTAAATGGTGCTCATCAATAAGTTGTTTACATAACCACACAGTAAAAAATTTTTACTACTCTGATAGAAGGCAACTTAATGCCTACTCTTAAAGTAGTGGAAAAATTACACATCGCCTCGAATTTTAATGTTTAATATTCTAATGAATTAAACAAAAAGTCGTAAATTCACACAACTTCTGTAATTAACTTTAAGCATGGTTTGTAAAATTACACACACCTTGGCAAAGAATTAAATAAAAATTTATAGAATTCAATTAAAATGAGTAACACATGTTGTAAAATTCAAGTACTGTTCGTAAAATTACGCATACGCTAGCCAAAAGGTATAAAATTCAAAACTTCGAAAATTAATAAAATGCTTATCACTGTGATTACTCAGGAAATTAATTTTTAAGGTTCCGTACGTCCGAAGAAAAAACGGAACCTTATAGGATCACTCGTGTGTCTGTCTGTTCGTCTGTTATAGCTAATTTCCGAATCTACGGAACCGATTAAATTGAAATTTGGTACACATATGAACTTCTGTGACCCAAATACGGACGTATAACGTAAATTTTGAATATTGGGGTCACTTTTGGGGACCAAATTAGAAAATTTAAAAAAAAGTTTTGTTAAATGTACCGTGTGACATATCAAATGAAATATATTTTTCATATTGTCTCAAATATACTTTTTTATAATTTTAAAATAAATAGTTTTAAAGTTATCCGAGAAAATAGATGTATGGGAGAACAATTTTAAGTTTGTTCTTGGGATAAATTATTAGTATTACTCGTTCGACTTAACTAGGCCAGGAATCCGTGACTCCTCGTACCTACCGCACTAAATACCTACAGCTCAACGCTCCTAGAGAGTGCACGTATATGGGTCAGATTTAAAAAAATATGGTCGATAACTTATTCATCATACGGAACCCTCTCTACGCAAGTTCAACTCGCACTTGTCCGGTTTTTTTGTTTTTAATAAGGATTAAGTTATTGCCAATGCATATAAGAAATATTGTTCGCTGTTTAAATTCCTTAATAGATAACAACATTTCAGTAAAAACACTTTTTACATTGTTATCTTTTTCAGTCGGAAACAAAACTAAAAACTGATCAACTATTTGGCAAAAGTCTTACGGTTTTAAGGAAATCTTCCTTACATTTACATCCTCCGCAATTAAATTTATTATATCGTTTCGTTCAAAATTTGTTAAACCTGAATGTTTCTCAAAAAAATCCAATATAGACTTTCCTTTTAAACTTTCCTCAAATAGGGTTCTGAT
>QYTT01089063.1:0-17441 GCA_006980735.1 Dasypogon diadema | reverse complement strand
TAGAAACAAAATACGAACTCGTCTCCACTTACAGCGTAATGATTTGCTTGTGCCATTACATCCGCTATTTGTGCCCATCTCATACGATCTTCCAAAGTTACTTGATATGGAGTTTGTCCCATGCCTTTCACAGGGCCAGTCGTCATATATCCAAAAACTGGAGATCCGATTGCATTCTTCTGCTCTCTATGCCATTTTCTCGACCACATTATGAGGCATATTAGGGTTAGAACAATTATAACAACAGCGGCCACTGAGGCTCCAATCGCTACTCCTAACACTTCACCATCAATTTCACATTGGCTTCCATAGTAACTGCCATCGCATGTACACATTTGAACTCCATCGTCATCGTAACTACACGTTCCGCGATTATTACAATGCGATTCTGGGCATGAGTGACACTCTCTTCCTGCTCTCTGTGACTGATCTGACCATGGGTCTCGAAAACCTTTTTCACACTCACACCGAAAGCTACCAAAGTTATTCGAACAAATGGCATTTGGATGACAATCGTTCAGATCTTTAGATTGACATTCGTCCAAGTCTTGTAGATTCGAAACAGATCCTGTTGGCGATTCTACGTATAGTACCGAATTTCCGATATTATTATTACGCCGATGTATTACGCCCAGTAAGTGCTTCTGAATGTCGCTTCGAAGATTTGGTCGGAGTGTTTCAAGATTTTCCTCTAACTGAAATAAAACAGAAAATTTTACAGATAAATCCTCGATATTGGGCAACTGAAATTTAATTATATTTGATTGTGGCCATCTGCAATACATATTGCATTGTTCACGAGGAACCCCTTAAGGCTCTAACAGGGATCAGAACGCAAGTTTCAGGCAACAACAAAGGTGCTGTGAAGTACAAGTGAGGAGCATCATCGCGGGGGCCGCGGTAAATGGATGGCTGAACAGCCTGTACACCTCCAATTCAAATCTAGCTATCCAAATAGACAAATTTTTCAAATTGCTTGCCGTCGATTAGTGCCTTTCAATCCCCGCACTTGCAATAGTGGGGAGAAATTAGAGCTTTTCTTTCACAGCAGTTGTCGGTCAAATTAAGTTGAGCAAGGATTTAGCCACTCTTCAAAAAACTATGTTCGGTTGGGTGGTCGCAGGTAATTATACCCATCAACCACCAACTCTGCCGTCACTCACTTGTGCAATCTCTAAACGAACAGCAGAATTTCATACATCTGAGCTACTCGAGAACCACTTAGCTCAGTATGTTGAACGATTTTGGATCGAGGAAGAAGTACATCACCTTAGAGAAAATCAATCGCAGTGCGAAAAAGTTTTCACCGAAACCTCGTTACGTGGCGCACTATTTTTATATTCTACTCCTAATGCAACGTTGAAATCACACAGTATGGTAGTGTCATGCTAAGTCCGCTGCTTTAGCGGGTTTATGTATTCCAATATTTCAAATTCTTGTGGTGACTGAGGGTGTTTCTGATTGCCTTCATTCAATTTTCAAAGGAATTAGCTACTATTTATCTGAAGACTTAAACTTTTCCTGCTAGTTAGCCTGAGAAGATGCAACTCGGTTTACCAGGCAGGAATGCTTGGTCTGGGTCGTGCGTTGGACTACTTAAAGCAGGGTCAGATGCGAGGAGGTAAAATCTTCATTGCACTGGATAATCAGGCGGTGGTCAGATGCGTGGATTGGACGGAGATGATTTCATCCCTGGCGATATGGAATGTGTGCAAAAGCTCAATGTGTATGCCTCAGTAAATAAGGTAACACTTTGTTGAGTGAGAGGATACACTGGGATCAAGGGGAACGAAAAAGCTGACGCCTTAGCAAAGCAGGGGTCGGCTATAGAGTTCCAAGGGCCAGAACCTTTTTTCGCCGTTGGGGGAGGAACAGCGAAGGCCGTAATCGAGACTTGGGTCATAAAGGAACATCAGAATCGATGGGAAAGTACAACAACTTGCCGACAGGCTAACAAAGCGATTAGGCTGTGATGCGAAACGACCAAAAGAGAAGTTTTAAGCATGGAGCGAGGTACACTCCAATGATTAGTTTCACTGAATACTGTACACGGTAGCTTCGGATATCACCTCAAAAGAATGGGGATCCTGGATCCTGGAACTGGATGATACATGCAAACTGTGTATGGAGGATACTGAGATGGCGGAGAACATTATGTGCGAATGCCCGGCCTTAATCTGCAGCAGGTTGGCTGTTACCGGCAGCCCTATGGTTAACATAGGACAGCTAACCTACAGGCAAATGCTCGAATTCGCAATAAGGGGCGACTAATTAGAGATGCTAAATAGAGGTAGGTGAATTCGACAATCAACCCAGTGGATCCCGTCTCCCATATAGAAGTGTCATGTCAAAAGAGTTAAAGGAGACTTGCTTGTTCTCAAGGCCAGATTTCATCTATAAAACCAAGGATCATTTTCCAATTTCTCACAAAAGAGTGGTAGACATAGAAAGGTTATTAAAAAGGTGTAAAACTAAATCTGTCTTGGCTTGCATGGTAGACGATTAATTTATAGCAGCCGTTTGTACCACCAGCTCCTTCGTTCGAAAGTGTCGCTGTTTTGCTTTTATCTCACGGTTCGTTGAAAATGTACATGCACAACAACAACAAAGTAACCCGATCAACGCGGAACCAATATCCGCCGAAGAAATTGATAGGAAAACATATCGCAGTGTGATGATTGCCATGCTGAAATGGATAAATCTTTTTCTGAATGGCAGAAAAAAGGAATGGATCTAAACTAAAATAGTCCCAAGCAGATACACTCAAATATCAAAAATATAGGATCACTGAATCCAAGCTGAAGAGGAAATTATATTCCTTTTCGAAGGCAGTTTTTGCTTCTGTCAACTTAAAATCCCTTCTTTTTTGTTTAATGCGTAGATAAAGTGCTGTTTTATGTTTTTGCTGCTTTTTCTAATTTTAAAAGTAATTCTCACCTTTAGTGTTAGATTAACAAAAACTCCAGCACCTCCCTGACTCGCATCTCCTCGGTAAATATTATTAACCTTGGCTTCCATAAATTCATCAGAAAACGGTGTCATAGACATCGCTGAATCAATCTAGAGAAAGTAAATGAGAACCGCACGCTTCATTAATTACCATTGATACTTACGGCTCTGACAGATTCATAACTTAGTTGTCCAAACACCTCACTGTTTCGGTCTAGTAAAAGTTTATCCCACACGATTCGTCGTTCGTAAATTCTGTCGACACGCAGACTCATAAAGAATGAAACCACTCTGCGGCATGGTTCACGATGTTTTCGCCGGGAGTAACCTGAAATCAACCTGGATTAATTGCTTCAACAGGTAACTCTGCAATAACTAACCTGGGCGGCAATGGCAGCTTGAAACCCCGTTCTCCGTTTTACATCTCTCGTTCTGCGCCTGATCACAGGTAGAATCATCTCCAACGATGCAAGTGTCGATTCTAACTGGCGGCTGCGTTGTTCGAGGTCTGTAATGCGGCCGTTGCGAAGGAATTTGTGTAGGCTGTATGTGCGGTTTGTGAGTTTTTGTAGGCCGAGGAACATCTTCGGTCTCCGGTATTGCATATCCAGTTCCAATGACTGATGGCGTAGATGGCTGACTAGAATGAATCGTCTGCGAGGACGTGCTTTGATTTAGAGCATCTGTTGATTCACCAAACAGGTTTATATAAGTTCGTTTCCCATCTATGGATACAAAGCCTTCATCACCTGATGGCGAAATTATGATGTCTCCACTTCCTGAGCCTCCGTAGGAGCCGTAAGGTTTGATGTTGACTGTTTGCTTCGATCCACTCACTGATCCTGGACCTTGAATCGCTGAAAGGGTGACGTCAAATATTTCGCCATATCCTGGTGGATGATGCCGAGTTGATTGAACCTGTGGTCGTGGAGGTCTCGCTGCTGGTCTTGATAAGCCGCCCGGTTTAAACTCAGGGTCATCTAATACGATACCAGGGCGGGGATGGTAGGAAGCTGTAGACGTTGATGATACCTCATTAGTGCTATCAGGATCTATGATTGCCGGAATGGTGGTATCTAAATCATTCGCTGCTGCAGAGGAAGCTTGTGAGATGCTGGACATTGGTAATTCAGATGTTGATGGAACTGAATCTAACGTGGGTGTCATATCCTCACTCGAAGTCGTTACCGGTTGCACATCATGTATGGAGGACTCAATCACAGATGCAGATTCACTTTGTTGATGAATATCCTCTAAAGAGGACGATGATAGAATCTGTGCTGTGTTAACTTCAGACGTAGACTGAATGATCATCGTTACGTCCGTGGTTTTACTGGCTTGAGATAAAGGAATTATTGGCTTCTTCTCGGATGTCTTCACTTTTGTATCCTTTTTCTTATTGTGCTCTTCTTTTTTTGGCGGAATTTCTGTAATACTTGAAGACATCTTGGTACTTGAAGATGATAATAATTCCTCCGCTTCTTCTCCTCCAAGTTCGCTGTCATATGTATCGTCTGTTGGATTCAGGTCTTGAGTTTCATTAAGCTCTGATTCAGCCGTTGTAAACTGGATTTCATCATCTGGATGATATTCCTGAAGAGCTGGAATGTGTTTGTATGGTGGTACTGGACGCCTGTTACCACTGATAGGAGGTCGCGGCCTAGGACGATGCCACGGCGGCCTATTCTGACTAACAAATCCAGGCCTATAATTTTGTTGCATGGAAGGAACAATCTGCTCAGGAATTGGAACCCCAGTGATGAAAGGTCTCACAGGACCATCAGGCCTCTCAAATACATATGGTGGTGGTCGCATAGCTCCAGATGGTTTTTGGTGCTCGTAGTCCAGAGGCAAAGGTTGAGCCTCCGATATTCTCGGAGGACCTCGGTTGTTTATTCGACTCGCAACTGGACGTCTATGCACCTGTGTATTGGCATGAACATTCACGTTTCCATTTAGCAACTTAACTATACCAGTAATAATATCTTGAATGTCTGGATTAGGATTTTGCCTCGGTCCATTTTGGTTAGTCATTGTCGCAGGTGTGAACATCTGCGTAACACTGGTCGGTTTGATCGGGGACCCTGATGAAAGCGATCGAGGGTCCCCTTTCGATAAAAAAGAACTCTCTTCTAAATCTTTTCCCATTCGTTGACTTTTTGTAAGCTCAGCATTTTCAGTGATATCGTTTAACGTTGAAGTTGGCTTAATGTAGTTGAAATACCTTCCTGCCGGGTCGACATCGTTAGAATCTATATCTTTAAGTTGGTCAATATCTAGGCTAGGTTTAGATGGAGATGGGATATCATTAAGAATTGGCAATGCTGACCTTTCTATTCGTATATGACTCCCTGGGTCTATCGATTTATTGTCAATTTGTTGTTTTTCTACATTTAGAGGAATGCTTTCTGGAATTTGTGATGAGGTCAAAGGTTCTATAACTAATTCAGATTGCTCTTCTATACTCTGTGACTTTGGTGAAATTTGCGATATTGATACAGGATCCACACACTCTGAAATAAAAAAAATTTAATACAGAGGGTGAATGAAATAAAATAACTAATACAACATACAAGGAGTTTTTTAAATTGTATACATTTTACTAATATTCAAAATGAAAATTTATGTACCCTCTTATCAGGGGTAATAATGGCTCAATGAATAATGCGGCGATTTATGTCCGATTACTCCGCGTCTCAAGATCTTTCTGCTGGCAATATTATTATTAATAAAAATAAACGAAATAATATGCAGTAAATAATTGATAATTTTTGCAGGTCATTTGCAATGAAAGCATTTCAAATTTGCCTTTTTTTAGCTGTAGAGAAGAAATCTCGGAAGCGCTGCGGGCTGGTTATCGCCTCGGATTCTGTATAGGACACAAAATTGAACAAAAACATAACAAAAATTATAACATCAAACAGGGACACATGGTTCAAAGGATCATTTAAAACCTATAAAGCACCCAAAAGAAATGAAAGCCGAGCATCAATATCATTCTGCTTGAAATCGACTATGCGTTTTTGAGCCTGGAGAAATTTAAATTAAAAGACCGTCCCGAGTGAAATTGCTTTCGAACTGTCAAAAGTTGTTCCAACACATACATCGTCATGTTTTATTTACGCGATGTATCGATAGAGTACTAAATCCTAACCACGGTTAGTTCATGGTTTGATGGTTGGCTCATTGTAGAGTAGGCTTAAGTATCAAAAACACTTATAAAATGTTCGATAAAGGCCAATTTACATTACTACAACATTGTAAGCAAACAGTGCGAGTGGGATAGATAAAGCTAACATGATAAAATACGAAAAAAGACAAAACATATGCCAACAATATTTTACGAGCTAAAATGTCAATTTCCCCGCTGGAACAGGACTTTTATTTCTACTTCATTCTTTGTCGTTTTTTTACACATATCATCAATCAATAAAACCATCTCGTTCAGGTTTTCAGTAAAAAAACATGTTGCTGCTATGTAAATTGGCCTTAACACGTTTCGTACTTGACTAGATTTTTTGATCAGCTTACCTCAGAGAATCATGTGGTATACCCCGCGGTACCTTGATCGGAATCACCCTGTATATAGTTATTTTTTTATTAATGGGAAAAGACCGAGACAGTCCAAGAAGCCAAAAATGAGTACGGGCAGTGTCACCTGTTCAACCCGCCTGGTCAACTGATGAGACTCAAGATACTCTCCCATTTCTTTATGCCGATTTTGTACAATTTTCTAACAATGGTATCACTTGGATATAAATGTATCCATTTTGATATTTCTATCATTCTGGATACCCACTTACGCAGACACTTTCTTCTCAAATAGATCATTTTTCAGAATAAGTTTTTTTTTAAACAAGTTGTCCAGTTTTATGTTAATTTTTTTGCTAAAAACGTTCTCCCTAATTTGTGAGGAAACTTTTAGTTATAATAGAACATTATATTATTTTCTCTTTTTTATTTGGATCGTAAATGTGGATTACATAAGGTAAATAAGATTGAATGTTCTCTTTCGAGCAGCCTTCCCTCTGACAAAACAAACACAATGATGTTGCACAGTTCGAAAATATTTACATCCCATAAATAAACAAAAAATCGTACCGTTAGAGAAAGCACTGTAAGGAAGGTTTCTAAGGGAGAAAAATTAATAACATTTAGAATTTTTTCCAATTTTCGTTCAGAGGATATTGAAATAGACTGACGTTTTTTAATCCTTTTTCGGCCTCGACAAACATTTCGAGCCTTTATTTATGGATTAATTGCCCCATGCTCCACCGTCTGAATTTCCTCCAGGTATAGCCTGCATATATCATTCTCTACAATACTCATCACCCTTGTTCTTCGCTGCGTTCTTAAAACTTTTCTTCGGATTGATCTACACTTTCTTTCCGGCTGTTTAGCAGATTGGCGTAATTTTCAACAGTCTTTGGTGTTCTTTTATGACCCATTTCTCGATCATGTCCTTCACATGCCTCCCCTAATGGCGAAATATGGGCCTTGGAACTCTATAGCAGTCCTGATTTTGCTAAGGTGTCGTCATTTTTGTTCTCCTATTTTATAAATCCTGAATGCTATCCTCGATGAGATACCCCCTTTTAGCTTATATGCAACATTGATCGTTCATTTTTCCTGATTTTTGCTTCAATATGATGATTCAAGGTCAATGAGGACGTAGTTGAAAGTTGTTGAAATTCCATGTTTTTAACAATTCATTTTGTGTATTAATAAACACTTTTGTATCTTTCAATAACTGTTAGTACTATAAATCTCCTCACTTCAGAAATTGTGCTATACCTTACTCCGCAGAGGTTCTGGAGAACACGGAAATGGTCAATTGAAATTAAAATTTTTGAAAAGCACAAAAATATTACTAAATATAAGGAGTGTTTCTTATAGTGATGGTAACAGTTTAATGAAATGTACGCTCTGGTTGGAAATCTACTGTATTATGTTGACAATTTAGTCACGCATAGGTAAATGTTTTAAGGGTCTGCGTACTGCTCAGATTTTTTTTTATTCGCTTAATACAAAAATTAAGAAACACGCTGTTGGTATACATAAATTCATCTATGTTGTAATATATGTAGATCAGGAAATAAGTCCACAAACAATTTTGATCATTCCGATCATTGCGATTAACAAAAACATTTTAAGTAAAAACGAAGAAAAAAATTCTCGACCTTCAACAATTTGCTGTTATACTCTATGCAATGGTCAAATTTATACGCATGACCCACTAAATTTCGATTACCTCAAGGCAAATTCATTGCTGGCCCACTTTAAACAGGTTCTACTCAAGAAAAGCCAAAAATCTTCAGAGATTGCTCAGGTTAACTCAGGCATGCATCATGTCTGGAATAAATGACAAGCCCGGAACGCTGAGTTGAGCTTTTACTTCTTCATTTTTTCAAGTGTAAAAAACTGTGTTAATTTGTTGAAAATCGAGCTCCACCTTAGGTTTTTGCGGGTGAAGTTTCATTTATATTCATTGGAATTTGTTATCTTAGCGGTGTATAGAGAGCAGAATTTTGATGAAGTTGAAAGATTTAAGAACAGGTACCTTGCTTTATACCTGAGGACTTTTTGAAATCATTCAAACAATTAATGTAAATCAACTAGATTATTAGAGATTGTGTGTTTGTAGGTATAATGTCGGTCTAATCCTTAAACCTCTTAACTTCTATATGTTATTTTATAGGAGTTACGAGCTTTCAAGGATATCCAGAAGATGTGCAATATAACATCGCGGATAAAGTCCCACTTTTATACCTAAAAGCTTTAAATTCAGAGTAATTTCTTATTTTCTGTATTGGAAATTAAGGTGACTTTCGAAATGCAGATACAAAGTAACTAAAAAAAAGAGCTTAAAAATGGGCGTGTACGCCCAGATACTTCAATCAAATATCAGTCCACAAAATGCCTAGGTAAGCAGTTACACGACCAACACAGAAGTCCTTGGCTTTAGTTCAAGCAGATTTTAGGGCCAGTGTTTTTCTCGAACTGTTCGAGAAAAAATTCGAAATATATGAAAACCTTCATCATGTGCCAAGAGGAGGAAGCACTCGTCAGTATACCTACTGCAAGTTACCTTATACCCTAGACAATCTCCATAATGACTTCATTTAAAATAAATTCTTTAGGAAAATATCAAGTAGGCCGTCAAAATTATCATAAATTATCATGATCACAGAGCCATTTCATAATTTCGCTCCATAAGGGGAGAAAAGAGACTTCTAAGCATTACTCGGAAACGGATGTGGCACGGATGTGTACACAGAAGTGTTGGAGAGGAGCCTGAAGGTAAAGGTGAAGAAAACCCCACCGCTGCCATCGATGGATCTCTTTGTAAAGAGTATGGCAGTGGAGGCGGCGCTCAGGATGCAGAGAGACGGTACACGGTACTCGTCAGGGACTGTATATGGATATATTAGAATCCTGGATCACATAAAAGGAATTAAGGAACTCACGACGACCAAAGACAGGATCAAGAGAGTCAGAGTAACCAAAAGGTTTCAGAAGACTCATATTGGTGACGGATCACTTACAGAAAAGTGACCTGGGATATTTTTATATTCACGGACGGATCTCTGACGTGACGTGAATATTTTTATATTCACGGACGGGCAGGTGAACTTGTCCTGCTATGATATACTGCCTGGACTACTTAAAGGAGGGTCAGGTGCGAGGAGATAAAATCTTCATTGCACTGAATAATCAACCGGTGGTCATGGATCGGATGGAGGTGAATTCATCCCTGGCGATATGCAATGTGTGCAAAAGCTCAATGTGTGTGCCTCAGTAAATGAGGTAACAATTTGTTGGCTTACTTAGAGGATACACTTTAGGGGTCGATTATGGAGTTCCAAGTGCCAGAACCTTTTTCCGCCATTGGGGGAGAAATGATTCCTTCAACATAGGCCATAAAGGAATGCTAGAATCGATGGGAAAGTATGACGGCTTGCCGACAGGCTAAAAATGCAGTTAGGATGTCGTGCGGAACGACCAAAAGAAAAGTTCTAAGCATGGACCGAGGATCACTCCTATGGTTAACTTCTTTGACGGGCACGGTAGCTTTGAATATCACCTCAAAATGATGGGGATCCTGGAGGATGATATATGTAAACTATGCCCGGAGAATAATGAGACGGTGGAGCATATTATGTGCTACTGCCCGGCTCTGGCGAGCATGAGGTGGCCCCGTGGGTAGCATGGGACAGCTAATCTACAAGCAGATGCTCGAAATAACAAGAGACGTCAAGGTTAGGGTACTGCCTAGGATATTTCCGACACAGCTAAAACGGCTCTTGGCAGAGGGACGAAAAAGAACCCGGAGGCAGAGGTCTACTTCGATATCCCTCGAACGATCCTATGCATATATTGTGGAGATAGTGAAGATTATGGCCTATACCTTTTTCCCGTTGCATAATCCACTCTGCGACCCTTGGGTTGGCTTGGTTGGCTTTGGTTGTTTTACTTTGCGGGCACATCAGTAATGAACATAGACTTAAGCAAATTCTTATTCTAAGCTTGACTTCAGGGTAAATAAATATATTACATATCTATTAAATTTGGGATAGTTTAGGATACTCAAATGAAAGCCAAAATATCTCATTTTACCTTCTTTTGAGAAGAACTCTGGCACCTTTATTCACTTTAACTTGTCACACATGGGTTCATATATCGGAGATATAATTTTCCCACCGCCGGATATCTTTACTACAATGCTAACTACAATCGTTTTTTTTATATTAAGTATAAACTTTATTTCTTATCCTCCTAATCCTTTTTTCCCTTAATCTACTTAACTATCACTTTTGTAAGATCAGCTGATAACTTTCCCGTTGTAACGATAGTTATTTTTTAATACAACTTTGACACCACTTTCATTTAGCAAATATAAAATTAATAATAATCACTGGGTTCATTAATGCTTTAAGAACCCTAACCGTAGATGAAGAAATTCATCATTCCTATTGCAACTACGAAATGAATGTGGGTTACCTGTTCTCTTTCTATTCTATACCCCAACAATATCCATCGAATTGAAGAGCTTAATAAACATTGCTGCTTACTTTAATCACAAATCACACTAACTACATCAATGCGAACGACATTACTTCACTGATTATAATTAATTTGTCTCGACACAGGAAATCGCATTCTCAACCGCAGAGTATGGAAACAAATCAATTTGTATAACTGGTATTATCATTTATTTCATTTTCCGCAGAATCCACAGTTAAAAAGTACCCAAGTATCTGTCAGATAAGATAGGCAAGTAATTTTTCCACAAAGGGTTTTTAAAACGGAAAAGCGAAAATATTCAGACTACGTGCTCCAATGCTTTATTACAGTCTAATCTGCATTTTTGTCACATTCCTTCGTGTCGGTCCATGCAATTACTACACATAACAATTATAATTTTCTGGTTTTCATCTACACATATCATCTAAGAATGTTTTTTCCTAAGATCTTTGCCCTACACCTTTTTATGGTAATTTCTTGTCTTGTAAATCATTCGAATGCGGTTAAGTTATGAAAAGTGTTTAGCGTTTTTCACCTTTCTTCAAACAGATGATAACTGTGGAAACATTAAGAATTTATAAAAGACTTGGAATTCCAGAACAATGGACGGGAATTTGAGCACTGACTGCTGGTGGAAACATTAAGAAGTATTACAAATACCTTTGGAGGGAAAGGGAAATAGAAAAAGGCAGGCGACTCCCTCTTGGAAATAAAAAAAATTACAAGGGTTGATAGTCACAATAATGATGATAAGATGCGTGATAGAGAAATCTCCCATACTTAAATCACATGGTCTGACACTCCGTCTTGTATAATTACGTCAAACTGGCCCAAATACTGACTCTTGAGATATAACTTACAGTGTAGAACATGATATGTGAAAACTATCACTTCATTGTGTATTGTGTCTAATAAGGAATTGATTTGCTTTAGATTTACTATTGATGAACTCAGAATCTTACAGCTGAGTTGGTCGGTTTTCTTGTTGTTGTTGTCATAACTAGGGAGCCTTTAGTTTACTTTCAATGGCCCAAAAAACATTAGGATACAAAGAAAAACTAATACCATATATTTTTCAAACATTATCATCAATATAGCTAAGAGAAAGTGCTAAGTATTAATTAATTCTCTACCATTTTTGAAAGAATCAAAACATTCGAAATTTCCCTTTCTGTCTTTCATTGGATTCGCATTTCGCATAAGTGGACATCCATCATACTTGATCTAGAGCGACATTTTATGGGCTGAATTTCTTAATTTTACCTTAGTATCATATTATTTCCATGACATCGAAAGAACTTAATCGTACGAGCAATCTCAGTACTTCTTTTGCTCCTAAATCCACGAATATATTCAAAGTCAAAATTTTGGCAATATTTTCCACTTTTTCCACATAAATACGCAAATTTCTCGAAAAAAGCTGTAATTAACATACATTCTTCCCATTTGTTTTCCTTTGGTTTGATATCAGGCGTGCATAGGTAGAGTACATTACAACCAAAAAACAGATGGTTCAACTACAGAACAGAACAGAACTTCAATTTACATTTCAATTTCTCTGTCATTATCGAAGAGGTTCATCGCTTACGTGTTTTATTTTATCTAATAGTAAAGGTTTATGAAATTTACACAAGAGATCAAAATCGTCCGCTTTAATTTATAGTATTTATTTTTTTTTAAATTAAAAACAATTGTTTCCAATTAAATACAATGGTCTGTTTTTAAATGGTTTTCTGCTGATCTATTGTGACTCATCTGTTCTATACCCTTTTGATTTTGCAATTGTGCAACATGCCCCAAATTAACAAACAAATTATTAATTCTGTTTGTAGCTACAATGGGGCTATTGTATTCGCCGCAGTCCTTCAAAAGACGTAATTTGTCAACGAAAAACAAGTTATTTCAAAGAAATTTCTATCTACACAAATAAAGGCGGCATGTTTTTCGCCTTAAGAAAATTTTCACCAGTTCCATAGTCTCAACTATTTTGTTACACTTTTCGTTCTTGGTACGCACAGTTTAATCGAATTTTTTTTAATGATGTTAAGTAGAGAGCCCCCAACCATCGAAACAATAATAGGTAACTTGCATTTCATTTCAAAGATGACTGAAACCTAATAATTTCAACCGGCATGAAGTAGGTTGCGCTTCCATGTATTTCTCACAAATAAACCTCTTACCAACATCAAATTTCTTTTTTTGCTAATAATAAAATACCCCGTGCATGTAATTACGTTTGAAGACCCATGATATCAATCACTGTCGTGAATAGTAAATCTATGTTAACTAGAGATGGTAACCTACCTTTTACTCGCCGGCGGTTAATAATAATCACTTTCAAATGAAAAAGGCTTTTTGATGTAAAAGATCGATATCTGATCAATAAAATTGGCCTTATGTGACAAAAGGCTGAAGTTCAACGATCAAAACTTATATTATCTCTTCAAAATGTTAATATAAGAGAATATTCTGTGTTAATGAACTCTTAAATTTAAATTTGAAAAGTTTGAATCGCATAAGGCGAGTCTTTTGGTATTTTGTGTGGGCAAACGAAGATATAAAATATTGAAAATGAAAACTCGTCATTTTTTACATTCATGAGGAGAATAACCCGGAAATGTGGGGAAAGTATTAAACTGAAAACGAAATCTAGTTAAATTGGTACCTAAATTTTAACGTTCATCTTGGACAATGAGAATGCATTTCATAATTTTTTCCAAGTATGTATATAAAATTGTTATTCTGGCTGTACATTGCCCGATTGATTATTTTTCACGACTTCGTTGCTTTTGATATTAAGAAAAGGTGAATGGATTTCGCAGTACAATTTCTGTCTACTTGTGGTGTAATGCTATGCAAAAATTGTTGAAGTAAAATTTTATACAATAGGTATACATTGAAAATATAAATAAACAAATTTTTCTAGTGAATGGAATTGAACAATAAATGACGCGTTAGGAGCAAAAACGAATTATAAAAAGAAAAGCAAGCAAGAAAAATACAAAATTTTCATAGGTGTTCAAACGATACTAAAAACATTACCCAAAGCTAAAATGGAACAATCTTAGTTCCGAGCAATAACGCAACAAGAAAAATTTCACATAGCAAAAACGGACTAAGCTTTTGTGTCGTTTATGCCCGGAGCTTTCCAACAAACGTTTAATAAGAAGAAATTAGAATCATAGTCTATCATAGCTCTAAATGAAAATACAACAACGAAGAATTCCAAGTAAAAATTGGTTAAGTATTTATGGCACTTTTGCGCGGAGCTTTTTGTTGTTTCGATTTTGCACGTAGCTTTTTAAGTTCCACCCCCCCTAAAATCACTCTTTTACACTTGTTTTTTACATTGAAAAATTTTCGTCTTTGAAGAGAGATTAAAATGCCTGAAGTCCTCTAGAGGACATAATAGAACAATGATATAGCTTGTTGAAAAGCACATGCCCTAAGCTCTCAAACGGTAGCTAATATTCCGCAATCCATCCGCAACTGTGAGAACTAGATACACTTTAATGTCCAACTTTCTAAATTTAAAATTGAAAATTCAACATTTTAGCCTTCGTTCGGGATTGTTTGTTTTTTACAAAACGAACTGCGCCCTTCAAGCGCCTTTAAAAATAATTACGAAAATATTTTCAGCCTTTCAGAAGGAATTAACATTAATAGAAGATCCGACACCATCGACTCCTTGACAATTCTGTGTCTGGAGTCATGTATTTAAGGTGAGAGAGCGAGCGAGACCAACATTTCCAATTTCGAGGTGATTTGTAGCGGACTTTTAGGACTTTCGTTTTATTTTGAATTTCGAAGTAGTTATTCTTATAAAAAAAAATATCCCAGAAATAAAACTCAACATCGAAATACTTTTGAGACTGTGCGCAAAAGGTTGGTTAAGACAGTATCCTTATGTCGTCGAACTGTCGGTTGTGGTAGACAAAGGAGCAGATGCGCAGAGGATCGTATTCTGGGTCTTGTTGAAAATAACCCGAGGCTAAAAGTAAAACATTAGACAAATTCGTTTTATAAAAAAAAGAACACAAACTTTTGATCTCGAAACTTTTTATTCACGATTGTACTCATTGGAAGTTCAGACACAACTGTTTCCTAAGTTTCACAACTTTTTCATTCTTACTTACAAAAATTTGCATCGTCGTGGGAGCCTATCGTACATGTGCTGCTTGATTATTCTATTTCTAGGAAAAACGTGATTTAGAGTGCACTTTTTAGAGGTTTTAGGTAAAAAATGATTACTTCGCGTCTGCTTCGCAGGAAATGTAATGAAGCTTGGGTTTTTCGATTTTTTGCTGCAGGTATAGTGTGGGAAAGTTATATTATTGATATGGAGGGTGAAATTTGACTATCTTTGGGAGATAGGATGCTTATGTTGGTTGATTGGGGTTTATTGGGATCACTGTTGGGTGTTCGGGATGCGTTATCTATAACAGCTAAACACCTAATATATCACCTTAAGAACTGAAATATCTCAGCCGCTCACAGAATTCTGCGCTCCCACGGGATACATCCTTATCATTGTCAGCCTGTTCAGGCAATATTTGAATCTGATAAGGAGTAAAGGCTAAGATTTTGTCAATGGTTACTACACGAAAACGAGAATGATGTTGGATTCTTCTCAAGGATCCTTTAGACCGATGAAACTACCTTCGCAAGTGACGGAGTTGTTAATTTGCATATAATATGCACGTGTGGGCACAGGAGAATCCTACGGCAGTCATTGTGAATAGCCACCACGAAAATTTCAAAATAAACGTCTGGTGTGATATTATAAATAATACCCTTTTGGGTCCTTTTGTCTTGTCTTGTCTTGTCCTCCTCATTTCTCTGTCAAAATCCGAAATTACTTCAATTACAGCGATTATGTGTTAACTGGCCCGGCCCTTAAGGCCTAAGCCCCTTATGTTGGAGGGCTGTATAGGGCCCTCAAGTATTTTAACTGAGAGTCCGATATACTTAGAATTAATAAATGTACAGAATAAACTGCATATTATATGAATTTTCCTTCTTATTTTCATAAAATCCGTAAAATTTAAAAGGTTTAAATGACTTGGTCAGTGTGCAGACTAAACAAACACAGAACGTTCAAGATTGTCCTGGGAATTATTTTATATTTGAATTCGGTAGCCCTTCCTCCACAGGTAATTGAGGTTTTCCTTCCATGAGTAGTTAGCCAAATGAACTATTTTTAAATATTCCGCCGTCACTTTGGCTACCATAGCCTCCGATGTCAACAGCACAAAAGGTATAGTTGGCGTCGCAAACACCCATCTGTTGTGTTGTGGGATCCTCCACTTTTGGGACAAACAATCGATATATGTTTTCCATCTATAGCGCCTAGGCAGTGGGGCAGCTTCCAATGCGTTTCATACGCCCCTGCTATACTATACCTGATAGCGTAGGAATGGATACATACACTTGCCAAAGCTCATCCGAAATAGCCTCGGAAGTTTCTAAAATAATGCGTCCCTATTATAGAAATATCCATACGGAACTTTAGCGCATACATTCTCCTAGGACCTCATGAGCAAGTACCTATTGTAAAGTTGTTTATTTTCCAAATTTTCACATATAAATACACTTTACATAATTGTTAATGCTAGTCTGCATTCCGGAGAAATTGGCTTCCTGATGGAATCCTTTTCCAACTTTCCTTCTATTAATTTGAGGAGGTAATCATTCACGTAGCCCTGAAAAATATTTCACTGTCGTGCTCTTTTAAATTTCTAAAGGCAGTCTCATAAAATCCAAATGTCGTTCTCATTGTATTCGGTTCCCGACCAATCACGATGACAAAAGTCGATGACAAAGTCGTGTCGCATTCATTGCATTAAATAAGTTAATAGGTTAATTGCTTAAATAAGTTCAAATGTCATGACAAATATATTGACATAAAGTATTCAAATTAAAAAGAATCTTAATGTGAATCCAAAAGGAATGAAATTGACTAATTTGTCGAAAAGTACACTCATTTCGTTAAGACCACTATTATCAATTCTGATTCATATTATGATGCATAATTTTTTACCTAATCTACAATTTCAAGAATTATGGAAACCTGACCACCATTGCTAAGAAATTTATGTTGAAGTAAAAATACCAAGCCAAGACTAAAATTTCGAACAGCACCCAGCACAGAAAGCCTCAATATCTCTTCTCCAAGCTGAAAAGTCAGCGATAACATGTTTGTTTTGTATGCAAATCCAAGTCACTATGTAACTACTTTGCATTTTTAGCTGGGACGAATGTGGATAACCAAGTAAAATTCCCAGTTCTTTTTACCTCTTTCGATACCCAGTGAAGGTGTACACATGTACGCAAGCCGTACGGTGAGTAGTACATGTAACCTTTACAGAGTCTATACGCTGCCATTACAAAAGCATAGGGCATGTCATCTTACGTAACTGTTACATGTATACGCTTTGTAACGGGTCTAAATCATCGCTAACCTGGTA